>VYZX01004753.1:6231-39376 GCA_013401335.1 Brachypteracias leptosomus | reverse complement strand
ATCTTCAGAATTTGGCCTGTTGATTCTTTCTGTTGATAACAGCTTCCTGGATTTCTCTTAAAACTTCCAGCCTCATTTCCCATTTAAACAAGAATTGAATTGCTAATCTTTGCAAACACTTTGACTAAAGCTGGTTACACTGATAGTTTTTCTGGCATGATTTTTGCACAGACTAATCTGTTCTCACCTGCTTGGGCTAGTATGATCCCTGATGTTTTGCAGGTTGGGATTGGTGGATGAGCATTGAACTTACTCAGCTCCCCTGCCCTGGAATACCTCTCCTCCTGCAGCCAGTCTGAACAAGATCCCAGCTCCTGTAAGGAACAGTGGTGTAAGCTGTGAGATCTCCTTGACAGGAAGAGTCCTCTTCACCCATGGTGCATCTCTCTGCAGCCCACAGAGAACACACAGGACTGAGCAAAATTCTTTGATCTTGCTTGTTTCTTAACCAAAAATAGCAACAAGCAAATCATGGTTGGACTATCAGAATTTTATTTTCAGTCTTGTTGCTTGAAAATTCAAGTAATACACTCTCATTTTGAGTGAAATTAATGAAAATCTCATTTCACCCATGGCATTGATATTTTTAGGGTCTTCAAATAAAATTGGAATGGTGTTTCTGCCCCATACACCAGAAGAAATCACAGGGTTCTCTCCAGGGCAGTCTGAAGCCTGAATTTCTCTAGATAGTATGTGGGAGGCTATAGCCAGACATAGCCCCTAACTATGGCACATTGCAAAGTGTGTTTAGAAGTTGATAGCTATTTTGAGACTCTTTTAGACTTTCTCAGAAAATGCACCTTGTTAAGCAGACATCTCCTAAGCAAGTTTTACTGGTGTCACTACTACACAACTGTACATTCAGGAATTGGAGTGAAAACAAGGATGTGAAAGGAAGCAAGTGCATCAATGGTATCTCTTAGCTAAAATAGCAGATGCATTATGGAGATCAGCTCCAAGAAGGGTAAACGTGTCCAAGGTCACTACTTCACCCTTGGCTGACTGAGATCCTTAGGGGAATTTTGGTTTTGCCAGAGTGCATTTAGAATCTCTGCGAGTTGCACATCATTTCCCAGGTGCCTCTTGTTTTCTATAGTCCAGCTTGAGGCTCCATGTTCCAAATGCCTCTTTCGTAATCAGCTTTGGCAGACTGCTGCAGAAGTATTCTGTGTTTTCGTGGACCCTCCACACAGAAAAAACCCAACTTGCGTTCCTGAAAAGAGATTGCAAATAAGAAGGGTACTGCTGTAAATATAGATGTGCATTATCAAGTATTGACAAATTTCTACTGATTTCTGTTTAGATTATAAATGCATCTCTAAAAGGACAATAAAAGGAATAAATGTCATATTTTTAGAAGGGAATCAGCTGTTGCACAATTTCAGCTTGTCTTGATTATGAGTGAGAAGAATCTCACTTTAGTTACAGAAACTCCCTTGAAGCATTATAATTTTTTCCTCTGCCTCTTCCTATCTTTCTGAATAAGATGATTTCTGCCACCCCAGAGTGGTCAGTGCTGCCCCTTAATTTACAGTTAGGATTCAGACATGAGGGAAGACAAGGGGATGAAATATGGTGTCAAGTTTGCATCTGCTCACATTTCACACACTAAGGAGACAAGCACCTTTGGCCAGTTGCCATGGGGAATTTTCTCGCAGAAGTAAATAACTCAGAACAGAAAGAACTCAGATTCATACTACCCCAGCTGCAGAATGTCATAAAGTCTCAAAGGATCCTATGTGCATTGTGAGAAAGGAATTTTGTAATCTGACTATAACTGTAGTTGCAAAACTGAGTTCAAACCTTTATTTTGATTATTAATTATTGGCTTGTTTCTTGCATGCTGATTAAAGTACACATTGTCTTATAAATAAGTTCTATTTTTAAACCATAAAAAGGTTTATATTTGATGTTTCAATAGCAGATGAGTGGTTGATTTTGTTTTGTTTTCTTGTTTCTTCCTATGCCAACTGCACTCTAATCTCCGTTTCCCAATTCACTTTTTAAGGATGCTTGAAAAGGGAATTAAATCTACCCAGGCACTCAAAATATCATGTAGATGGCTTTTTATTTAAAGTGCCATTCATTACATGACTTTCTGACCCCAATAACCTTTACAAACTTGGGGAGGAAGGTTATTTTTGGTTTCAGTTGTTTCATTTTTTTCTCTTAAAATATCTGAGAAGAGAAAGCACAAGCACCTCTCTTCCACTAGTAGTTATCCAGTTTTTTTTCAGTCCAAGTTAAATGAGTGTGGCATCCATGAAGTTGGCCCTGATATACATGGGAGGAGACTCATGCTATGGCTTTGTAGCATCAGAGGACAAAATATCTTCTGTTTTGTGGCATTATAGTGCTAGTACCTCAGCTCAGATTTGGTGAAGAAATGGGGAAGATGTATGCTTTTAGCACTAATTACAAGTCAGAATTCGAAATAAAACTCGTTGGCTGGATAAAACATATCTGTTGGATAAAGGCATTTTTAAAGTTGCCATTTAGTCATTTCCTACATCTCTGGAATAGCATGCAATGGCACAACTTACATTGCAGCTTTTCTTTGAGTGTTTTGGTTGTTGTCTCTGCAGCAGTAGGTGCCATGAATTGCTTGGAGAAAGGTTGATGCCTATGTAGCTGTGGTCATTAAACCATAGGTTCATACAGTGCTTTGCATAAGTGCATTGAGCAGCCCATGCAAGGATGTTTTAACCGAGGTGGTCTTTGAACCAACTGATTGCTAAGACTGTAGTGACTGCAGGGTGCCTGGATAGCAGC
Organism: Brachypteracias leptosomus; assembly: GCA_013401335.1. Classification (NCBI taxonomy): domain Eukaryota; kingdom Metazoa; phylum Chordata; class Aves; order Coraciiformes; family Brachypteraciidae; genus Brachypteracias; species Brachypteracias leptosomus. The sequence goes on along the minus strand of VYZX01004753.1, from coordinate 36,604 downwards.
AGGGCAGGGGATGTGTCTGCTGACCAAAGCCCAGGGACCTGTGCCCCCACGGCTCCTACTGAACTTCCTCTTGTCTTGCAGAGTGGTAAGGGCTTGCTGTCAGGTCTGCCTCAGATGTGTTGTGTTGGAGGAACTGAGACTTGGCTGCATTACATGCTCCCAGTCTCATGTTCCCCATCTGTAATGACCTCTCGCTAACAAAAATTTCAACCTAAGCTTTAAACTGCTTTGTACTTTGTGGTCAGAGGGTAAAATTCAGGTCAGAGCCTGCCAGCTCCTAAGCATCCCATGTGACACTCAGTGACTCTGTCAAACTTCCCTGCAACCTAGAGAAACGGGAGTGAGAAATAAAAATACCCCCTGGGTGGGAGGGAGACCACGCATGTGTGTCTATGTCATTGCCCATTAGCTCTTTGAGCTGCAGTTTGGTGGAACGTGTACAGAACTTTATGTCAGGAGACAGTACATCCTGCTCCCAGCTCTTTCCCCTGACTATTTTTGTGCTCTTCACAACCGTTATTAAGCAAGACCACAGAATATTTATTTTTACAGCATAAGCAGAAGAGGTCTATCCTGCATTTTAGGGCTGCGATCTGTCAATAACCCATGCCAAAATATAGGTATATGTAATGTCTTTATGTAATCTGAAGAATGTGCCCTAGGATAGAAAGGAATTTGGATGCTGTTAATGTTTTGTCCAATGTTTGATCAAACAAATTAGGTTGTCATTTGATTCCATCTCCTCCTCTTGTTTCATTTAAGATGCTTCCTATAAAGTTTTTAAAGAGCTGTTCTTCTGATAATAGAAGGATGAACTATTTTTTACTTTGGTTTTGGTGTGGCATAGGTTGCGTGGGACATCCTAAACTGGGCACAAAGCAATGCTACTCCAGGTTGTTCTGCCTAGGCTAATAGAACCAAGCAAATGGAAACCTTCTGACCTCAGTGTGGTGCGTCTGGCTCTTTGCTTGGGTCTCTGCTCTCTTAAGAGTCTCTGTGAATGTCATCTTTATTAAAGCTGACAAGCCAAAATATTTCTTCTGGATCTAATTATTGCTATAATACTGGACAAGAATACACTTGTAACCATGACAATTTTTTAAGGATGCCTTTGCCCAAAATTTGAACAAATGTTACATTTACATCACTACCTTCTTGTTTTGCTTTCTGTAGAACTTTTCTCTTTATGCTTAAAATGCGTGACTGTAAATTGCTGATTTCAGCAGGATTTGTTGAACTTTAAAGTTAGCAATTTCTATCCTGAGTTATTTCCTATATGCACAAGTAAATGTCATAGCTGAATGAGAAGCCTCATACTCATTTTTGTATTCCATTTAAGCAACATTTGGGGGTGTTGATGCCCAGTTTAGACTCTCTTGAAAACATTGAGTAACTGCATTTCCTAGACTGAGAATTTTTAAGGATTACATTTCAATGGGGAGATTAGAAGAGGATGGTGTAAGCGGGACAGTGCAGTTTGTAATTTGTGAAGGAGATAGCTGAAAACAAGAGGAGTTACCCAGCAAGCATGCTCAGTAACGTGCCTCTGGGGACGGACTTGGGGGCTATAAATGGGTCTACTCTGGAGTATTTCTGTGCCTGCATTTCATGCTGTGGGATTCCCTCTGTGGAAGTTTCTTTAGCTGTTTATATGTGTGTGGCAGACCTATTAAAGACAGACTGTCGCCTCCTTTTGAAAATATAATGGCCCAATTTCTCAAAATTTTTTCAGTTTAAATCCAGGGTGTTATCAGAACTAGTGACAGGAAAATCTGGCCTTTAGTTTATTTCTTAATTTTTCCTTGATCTCGGGCTCTTTTGAGTTGCACTTTTATTTTGTCTTAGGGATTACTGTCAGCTGAAGCACAAGATTTTGAGGAAGGTGCGGGAAAACAAGGAACTAAATTGTCTCAGAGTTATTTGAGTATACTTTTAAAACATGGAGTAAGCATTAAGGAGAAGGAAGTTAAAGACCTATTTCTATGAGATGAAGCAGACTGTAGATTTTGAGGTATCTGCCCCATAGCAGACAAAATTGCTGCTGAAGAGCCTTATTTCCCTTTTTGTTATTCACCCATCCCTTGCTAAGAGACTTTTGCGGATTCTTGACCTGGCAGCCGATGTAGAGTTAACAAAACAGCTAAGATTTCCCCTTGTGTTTACGTAGGATGAAATTTTAAAATGTCAGGGCTGTAGGGGAAGATGAGGCTGGATGAGAGCTCTTGGGGTAGCCAATTTTGACTGGGGGTGACAGAGGTGGCCACCATGCCCAGAGCACCACTGACCCCAGCTGGGCTGGTCTGGGGTGTTTCACTCATGTCATTCAAAGTGAGTCAGATTGCTGATGTGGTTATTTGGCTGATCTGCTTCAGCTGTTAGGTTGAGCATGGACATATGAATGTGTGTGTAAGTGGAACAAGTTAGGGAGGAATTGCAGAGCAGGTCAGCTGGCAAACTCTGGGTGCAGGGGGGAGTAGTGGGACTGGGCTGAGCAACAGGTAGAGCAAGAAGAGGGAGCAGGAAGAGCCTTCTTCTCCTCGTTTAGTCTCCCAAGTTTACACAAGTGCCTGTGGATGGAGAAGTGTCTAAAATTTTCAGGTTACTCTTTGACCCTTTTTGTAATATGAGACAAATCCTGCTTCTTGTCATGCCTTGGCTTTCTTCTCTAAGGGAAAATTACTCTTGGAGATGTATGACCGAAAAGCTTGATCTGTGCCCCACTCCCTCACCATGCAGTGGTGTGGCTGAGGGCAAGGCCCTCTCCTATCCTCATACAGCAGCAAACCCAGTCTCTGCTGCTTTCCTTTCCAGGCCCAACCTTTTCCTTTCCTTGCAGCAGGAGCAAGCCTCAGCCTCTCTGCAGAAACCTGACCTGCAGCCTTGCCAGGATCTCTCCTCTTCCTCCCTCCCCCATCTGTCCAGAGTTTCTGCTGGGGTCCTGCCACAGGGAGAACAAGTTATTTTTAATTCCCCAAAGTGAAAGATTTGGATTATGCCTACAGACCCATAACAGTTGCTCTGGCTCTGCTCCTGTCCCAGGTGCACTGCAGGACTCCTGCAACAGCCAGGATGAGGCTCCCCATGCAGTGCCGGCATCATGGGTGAGCTGGAGGAGATGGGTCAAGGTGGGAATAAGGACGGCTGCTTGTGCATTGCTAGGAAAGGTCCTGTACCCCATGATGAGGTACAGTGTCTAAGCAGCCTGTGAGGAAAGTGTCATCTGCTGGAAGATACTCTGTGTAGTCTCGTGCTTACAGCAGTGCAATGTAGAGACCAGAGCGTAGAGATGTGGTTTAACATTGACTTTTCCTGCCTTGGGTTGGACTGTCTGTCCTTCACACCTTGAAGTCTCCACTGCTAATTTTGGGTAGGATGCCTTGAAATAGGTGTTGTCAATAGAGAGGATATGTCTAATACTCTTACTGCACCACTAGATCCACCGGGAGATTTTCAGTTGAGAAAAGTCAGTGCTAATATAGGTAGTTCTTTTACTTATGTGCTAACATTACTCGGGATATGTTTACTTGAATGTCATGACACTGATTTTTTTCCTCCACCAGTTTTTCTCTTTCCCTGAGTTGAAAAGGAGAGTTTCACACTCCTTTAGTTGTTCCTTTTGAGAAATTCCACAGGATTATTCAGAGTTGTTAGATTGCTGTTGTAAGGATTTTTGATGTGAAGCCTCAATGTGGATTTGAGAATATCCGATGAGTCTGGTTTGTGTGTAACACTTATCACAAGTGGCTCATTATGTTGGTTGGGAAAGAAACTGTGGTGGTGTTGGCTTGCTATTCCTGCATCCCAGGAATTAAAGGAACTAGAAGTAGGCTGTATGAATTTTATATAACAAGTTAATGTTTTAAACATTTCTCTGTTTGGAATATGATCTACCAGTACTTTTGTTGTCGTTGCTGTTGCTGTTACGTGCAAGTGTTTCTTTATGAAGTGACACCCTTAAAAATCCTCCACTGGTTTGAAAGATTTTGCTGATTCTCTTTTCCTTTTTTTTTTTTTTTTTTCTCTTTCTAATCCTCCTCCTACTCCTCCATGCACTTCCTCCCCAGGGCAAAGGGAGATTATAGAAAATTATTCTGTTATAGTATGTCTAGAAATGGCAGCTGATGATCATGAAAGAACACAAATGGGATCTTTTATTAGGAGTGCTCTGATGGATTGTAATTTTTATGTGCCCATCTTTACACAGACGCATCATCTAGTAAGGGTGCATTTTAAATTGTGCATGCTGGTGTCTTCAGTGCATGCCAGACTTTTGAAAACTTTCCTGGTTTTCACTCCGTAACAACACGAGAGTCCTAAGTAGATGAACTGTTAAGGGAATGCTTTCATTCTTTTTGACTGTGGAAAACTTAGTGTATTGTGTGGGTGCTCTTTGCCCTGGCAGCATCCCATGAGGAGCAGCCTAGGCATCTCAGCCTCCCACACAGCTTTACCTCCCTGATGGGCAGGTGTGGATAGGGGGAAGCAGAGGAAACTCGTCCCATTATCAAGAACTTATTATGACTTTAGCTTTTTAAATTTCTGATGGTGCCAGCAGAAGGATTTTAAGTGAGAATGCTGGCCTTTCTCAAGATGTTTATATCATTTCTTTCTGTAAAATATAAAACCCTACAAACTAGTCTGTCCTTTTTGCTGTCTTAAGGGCTGCCTGTTGAAATATGAAGATTGTCAGTTAGGGTGGCTAAAAGATCTGGCTTCTGAAAATATTTCTGAAGCTAGGGAGCCAAGTTTTGTCCTGGGCTACACCCACATAACCTCATTCAACTACAGCATCAGCGCTGCAGGAGTGGGGAGCCTGCAAGCAGCAGGTCTGTGTCAGTGTGGGACAGCAGAGCGGGACAGAGGAGGCAGAGAGCCCAAAGTATGTTTTCCCCCAGCCACCCACTTACCCAATGGGGCTGCAAGCTTTTTTCCATCTCATCTTTCAAAAACTCTGTTGGTAAATGGGACAGTATTCCTGAGTATACACATGTCTGCTAAAAATACTGTGAAATGCATGAGAGGTGGCCAGGTGATCTGGGCAGCGTCACCAACACACTTTGGAGAATGAGCTTGCAGGGAATGAAAGCAGGGTGCCGGCACGATTGAATTTGTTATTCTCTATCCCTTTGAAAGCCTTCTGGACAGAGGCTTTTAATTGTGACGTGCTTAGGAGGAAATTTAAAGCAACTTATGGTTAAGCTACATTATAGGTTCAAACAGGAGATGTATCAAATACCTGGAAGGAAAGTACGACTATTTTGGTTTGCAGGGCAGCCCAGATTTTGCAGAGAAATGCCATTTCAAAGCTCTAAGGCAGACACAACAGGTTTCCTGAAATAATACCAACAGTAATCCCTTCAAACATCCCCAAGTGTATTGGCTCACACATGTTTTAAAATTCTTTCTGTGTTTTGTTATAAAAACTTGCATATTTCTCTCCCCTTCACCATATGAAAATCTTCTAAGAATTTTTTATGAGCTTTTGTAGACTTCAGAATAAGCTCTCCTTCCCCTCCCCTTCCTTACTTTCTAATCCAATTTAGTCAGATAGTTACTTCAAATCCCTCGGAGGCCTGTAGTTTGTTCATTCTCCCACAGTGCTGAGATTTCCCTCCAGCCCAGCTGGCACAAGTTTTTAGAAATAACAATATCTCAGGGGGAAGGAGCTGAAGCGTGAATGGGGTCTTTTGTCCAGGTCTCTATGAAGCCAGATTAATTATGCATTTCAGAACACAGTTTAAAGCTCTGAATTAGGTCCTCATTGCAATGAAAGGAGAGCACAGGCTTGAAAACTCAAAGAATTCCCATTTCCATCAGAGGGACAGACATATAATGACTGAAAGCAGGAAGAATTTTTTAAAATTGCAATTAAACAGTATTTTGTATTTACCACTCAGTAGCAGTTGTTTTAAGCATTTACAAAAGTGATTCTTTGACATTTTTTCACATGATCACTCCATAGGTGGCTGGACTTTGAGGATTTTCAAGTCTTTTCTGTGTTACTAGGCTACTCTTGAAAGTACTTGCGGTTTGATGAATGAGAGCGGGTTTTTTTGGCCAGCACTTACCTGAATAGTGGTCTTTAAAACCTCAGCAGTACAATTAGCAGTCAGTCAGATGATACTGATGGCACAGAAAAAAAGCAAATGGTTTTCTCCTTTACTTCTGGGGATTTTCTAAAGCTGTCTGACCCAGTGTGATGTGCAATAACAACATTTTTCTTGGTTTCCTAGTGCACTTTAATTCCAGTTTGAGGAAAATAGAACTCTTTCACGGATAATAAGTCCATAATGTTCTACAGCTGCCAAATAAAAAGTTGTCCACAGGCATTTGTATTCATAAGGGTCCTTTCTGTCAGGGTGGGGGATTGTGTTTTGGGTAGAGGATTGGGGCCGAAAGAGGGATAAGGATAGGAAAAGGTTAGCTATGAAACCTTTTACATTAGAAATCCTTAGTAGTCCAGATATGACCACACTGGGATAGATGGAGTGTGAGCAAAATAAACTGATTCTTTTCCTTTACAGCATCTTCTTGAAATCCTATGTATGGAATAATGCTCTGTAAAATAACTACAGCATATTGAACTCTACAGTTCAATTAATTTTAATTAAAAGTTATAAACTTTAAACATCCACAAAGATAGCCAAATGCATACTTAGAAGGATAGGAGTGTTTTGGGGCTGAGTAAATATTTTACTGAATCACACTAGAAAATCTACAAGCAGGAACTTAGGGTAGAAGCCATTTAATATTAATATTATGCAGGAGAAGCATTTTCTACAGAGCAAACACATATTAAGTCAAAACACTCTGATGTTGAGCATTATGTGATGAACATAACAGCATTGTCTGTTAGCTGCAATCTGTCCAGCTGTCTGTCTTACTGTGAAAAAATAGCGAGTTGCTTGTTATTAACATGAGCACAACTGGAATGACTGCGGTAACATATGTGAGGCTGGCACGGCCCTGTGGGCAGACATCCTTCAATTGTCCTGCTCCCAGGTCTGAGGGGTCTGTGGAAATTAATAATGTGTTTGGTCAACATTTGAGGCACACAGTTTGCCCTTGATTGTCTCCACATTGCTTCTCTGGAAGCATAAGGAATTCTTTGAGAGCTGTGTTGCCCAAAAGCAAATGCTGCTGGCCTGGGCTGGAGGAATGGACACCTTTGGCAATGATCTTCTGTGGTTTGCCCTAGAGAGGGCACAACAGGAGAGTGAATGTGGCTGTGTAACATCATTTGCCAACTGGTGTGCCATTATGGAGAAGCTACCTCCAACTGGCCTGATTCGGAGTCACTCCAAGTTGCTCTGTTTTATGGTGTCAGAATGGGGCTTGTTGAGTGGGAGCAATAACTGTGCTGTAACCTCTTGCTAAGGCATGTCCAAGGCTGGTTTACCGTGTAGCTCTGCTTCTCTCCACTTCTGCTTTGCTCTCTTTGCAACAAGAGGCAAAGAGTCTTGTTTTCCTTCTCTCTGTGCTTGTCCTGGAATGAACCAGCTGGAGTAATTAGTACTTCCCAAGTCTTTTCCAAAACTCAAATTGAAGTAAGGTTTCTGAGATTTGAAAGAAATGCAAGTGCTTCCTATCGTCATTTCATTTGCAAGCATCTATGCCAGTGAAGGGTGGAAATAGAATCCACTGACTTGAAGTACTAGGTGAATAAAAGCTTCAGAGAAGTTAATGCCAGGGCTGGAAATACACAGGTCACCAGGTCTCCAGGACTGCTCCAGCTCTTAATATCAGCCATCTGAACCTTTTCATCAGTAGGTTTTGGACCACACACCAACTCTGTTCAGGCGATCTCTAGGAAATATGAACAAAACTTGGATTTGCCTGAGAACTTGCAGAGTAACAGTAAGGCTCACCACACTAGTTACAATGTTGTTCACAAGCGATCTTTTCCGTGTCACTGATCTTTAAATAAAATCAAAAGTTGTTTTTAAGATAAGAATACATGGACAGTTAGAGGTATCCAGAGCTTTTCCCTGCAGAACATCTCCTGTTAGAATGTTGAACAGGATGAAACAAAGCGTGCTGCAAAGTGCCAGCTTTGATCTGCCAGGGAGGCAAAAAAGGCTTGCTGAGGAAATGTGCCTCTTAAGGAAAGCCTTTTAATTGTTTGCAACACAGCCTGCCTCACACCAGCCTGCTTGGAAGCTGCCATAGTTAGGAACCTGGGAGCCTCGCTTGGAGCCAGGAGGTCTCTGAGCTTCCAGGTCTGTGTCAGTGAGTCTTCAGGCTTGGGTTCAGCTTTTGGGGGCTCCAGGATAGCTGGGCTCCCAGCCACTGGGCTGAGAGCAAAAGATAGGATTTCACAGTCTTCCAGAGGCATGTGTTACTTGGTAAATCTCACAAGGGAAGCATTTTCATTAAAATAAAAATAAATTAATCCTCCTGCCCTGAACATATAGTTAATAAAGATTGCAAAGATAATGAAGTTAATGCCAGGGCTGGGAGCATCGTGTCAGCTTTTTACCTCTGGATGTCTGTTATTTGAACATTTTGGACAACCCTGTCAAAAACACTCTAGTAATGGTATATATTTAATCCATTTCCATCTCAAACTTCAGCTCTTCCATCTCAAGTAGCTTTGAGTTTCTCCAGAAGATCAAGCATTTTTTAGGGTTCTTAAAATGTTACTTAAATTAACTGTTCACTTTTGAAAATCCTGTCTATCTAGTTTGACTTCCTGTTGAAATATATTTCTGTCATTCTTCTCATTGCCCAACTGAAAAAACCCCCACCCACCCAAGAAAAACTCCTCTAATGTTTGAAAGTGATCAATGTAAATACTTAATATCAGTAATGTTAATATAAAACTGAAGACAAAATTCTGTATGTTAGAATTGCCTGATCTTCAAAGCAGCAAAACAGCCTTGTCATAGTGACTGATGCACAATTGTCTTTGTTAGTGGGAGATAAGGAAAGAACTTAATGGTAATTTGTTTTATCTCTTCTTTCTAAGCGGGCCTTGAAGTTATTTTCCTGAGTTGCAAAGGGGCAGTTACAGGTGACCTAAAGATGCCTAGCTTTGTCTAGTTACACTATAAAATCCTACATCTCAGATTTTAAAATCTGACATGTCCTTATTCGTAGACATAGTGGCTCAGCTGCAGTGTTCAGCAGTTTGGGACCAAATAACTTTGTCTCTTAGCTGAAGTATTTGTTTTAATGTCAAGAACTGTTGCCACTCAAACCCTTAGATTTTTTTCTTTTTTGGCTCTGTGAGATTTTTACATGTATTACTCTTACTGAACTGGTTTAGTTTCTGAGTTCTGCATATGTGCAGTTGTAAAGAAATCAAATATTACAGCTGGATACTGTGAGATCAGCCTCATCACTGCCTGGGCCTCCCATTTACCGTGAAAACAAACACAGCTCTCTTCTCATGTCTGCCAGCAGGAAGGGGGTGGGAGGGGTAGGCAGAAAGGCAGGGGAAAGTTTTTTCTTCAAAAAGGAAGAAGGTCAACTATTTTGGGAAACTAAAACCACTCAGCAATTAAAAGAATTCTTTTCTCTCTGCTCAGTGATTAGAGAAGTCTGCAGGCAAGCAGTAATTGCTGCAAACAGTAGAGCCTTGCAGATGGACAAGTGGTAAATGCCTCTCTGCCTTTGCAGAAACATGTCTTTGCAGGAGATGAAGTGGATAACGCAATGTATTTTGCTGAGCCAACAGTTAAATTATAACACCGAGTCTATAAATCTCTGCACTGGATAAGTCAGTTCTTCAGGTACAGTTAGTCAGCTGATATGCTGAAGGCAGGCACTGCACATGACTGATTTCCACCCGCTGCTTCTGATGTCTCTGTGGCACTTACTGTTTCTTAAGACTGGATCCAGCTAGGACAGGGAAAGAAACAGATCATGGAGAAATTCTCACTCACAAGATGCGATACAAAGAAAAACTGGAATTCAAACTGAAAGAATAAAAAAATTAAAATTCCAAAGTTCCTTATATGCCTAAAGAAACTGCAGAATATCTGGTTAATGAAGCTTTGTTGTGGGGCCCTTTGGCTAGACCTGAGCCAGGTGTCTCTGCAGTCTTCTGTCAAGCAGATCCTCAAAGGAGTCCATACAGAAAAATATAGACATGTTCCTCATTACTCTCTTTGATGTTTGTGAGTGCCCTTAATTTTTTTAGGTTTCACCTCATGCCAATCAATAGTTAGAAAACTCGACTATGGGGTAGGATCTGAAAAGCATATTTTTTTGAAATGACCTGTTAAAGTCATTTGGTTTCATGTTCTGCCAATGAGTTTTCATGCAGTGAAGATTCCCTCAGTTTTTTAAAAGACATTAATCTAAAGCTTGATACATTTGTTCAAGATTTTTTTTTTTCAATAGATGCATTACTTTTCTGTGTTTACAGTTGTAATTTGTTTCCTCCATTCTTGGTGCTTACATTGCAAATACTACCAGACTGCTGTTTACAGTCCTTTCTTCGAGAGCTCTTAGATGTGCTACAAATGTGTATAAATAGAAAATTAAATAATCTATTACAAAGCATTGCTCAGCTCAGAAACTTCCTTAGTTTTCATCATATGGTTCTGGTAATCTGATGCTCAACTGGCTAGTATTCCATGTAGGATCATATGGAAACTGTATAAAATTGGACCTTTAAAATGTCCAGTCTGCACTATCTCAAGATGCATATGTGCGTGCAACACAAAGTTGTATTGATCTTTGCAGCTGTGTTGCAAGCTGCTGTATAACTGGCTGTCTACAGTCACTCCTGGGTGTCCTTTGTGCTTCATTCCTTGAGTTTTTTCATCTGATTGTGGACATACATAAGGATGTTTTCTTCCGGATGGATTCAACTGTTCATGTAGTCTTCTAGTGGCCATGCCTTTTCTTCCCCAAATTCCCATTGTTATTAGCACCTTTTCTGCTTCAGGCATGGTGTTAAGCATAAAGTCCTTTGGGTACTGATGATTTTATTACAGCATTGGCAACATTTTCAGAGCAAGTTGTGACAATATTTGCAGCATCATTGTATTAAAAGTTATTTTTATGTTTTATTATTTTCATAAAGTATTTTAAATATAGGTTATGTTAGATAACATAAATTAATAATATTTTTGTTTATTTATATTTAAATTAAAAAGAGTACGTGTCTTCAGTAGGATTTTGCTGCCAATAGTAGCATGGAATGGAGGGTAAAAAAACATTTGGGAGATCTGATGTGTCCAACATCTGAGACAGCTGTTTCATTTCTGTCAGGTCTTTTTGAGATGACATACCCTTGTTACACAGAGTTAAAATACTTTGAATACTACAGGGGGCAGCAGGGGGTGGGGAGGTGGATGAGATTTTGGCCCACAGTCAGATAGTTGTCTCAATTCTTTCATCTGATAATGCTCCTGCCTCTCCTGTGCTGATCACCAGATCATTAGATTATCTAGGAAGACAATTAGTGAGGCTGATCCTACCAATAAAATTCTCTGTCTTGTGTTGCAATCACTACACATTTGTCAAGTCTTAAATAATTACCTTAAATTGCCATTTCATTGGGATGCATAATTATTTCACTTTGAATTCAGGCTTTTATTTTTCAGATGGCTCTGTGATAGGACTGCACTAGGCAGTACTACTGGAAGGTCTTGGAGCAGATTTGGCCAAAAGTTAAAAAATGGCTATTACTATAATCCAAAACATTTATTCTTTCATTGCTCATCTTCTCTTCTCAGGAATCATCCTATGAATGCAGTATGACACATCGAAAAACCCCAATGAACTCCTCCAACAAATATTTGTTCACAGTAGGTGCATGATTCATGAGACACTGTTCTGCCAGCACATGGGCACAGTGTTTTTGTCCTGTTTATTATTAACTACTTGGAATCTTATAAATATCTCTAATATTGCACTTCTTCAGTGTTTATTTTTGAGATTACAGATTTTCCTTTCTTTGTTTACAATGTAATTTCATGAATCACTATGCCATAGGGACTGGTATAGGTAATGTTTTTAATAGAAGTAGCTGGCATCTGTAAGTTGTTTCACACTAAAGGGTGGAGATTTAGCGTGGGTTTTCTCAGCATGGCCTAGAAGAGTCCATGGTGTGAGTCTGAGATGGTCCAATCCAAAGCGAATACCAATCAACAAAGTTAAAATGCATTTCAACTACACTTAGTGGTCTAAATTTGGCTTTAGATGCGCATGAGTCATTTACTTTTTTTTTTTCTTTTTTTAACCATTAATAAAAAAGGCCTATGTCCAGAGGGTGATTCATCTGAACTATATAAAACTAAGATGAAATGATTGCTCTCTGGTAGTTCCCAGTTTTCTCTGTCAAATAGTTTGCAGGAATCCTAGGTGAGGTGTAGAGGAACTACCCAACTTTTACATGGGCAAAAGAAGATGGGATGAATCTTGCCAACAAAGACAGCCATAGCATTTGAACAAATGTAAACTCTACTACTTCAGGTACCTTCTCACACTCTAAAATGGAATGAGATTTAAAGAGGAAGGAACTGACATATACAACTGAAATGTTTTTCTGAGAAATGTAGAAGGATTTAATAAAAGTATGATCCTGAATGAAAGAGGAATCTCCTCTACTTAGCCTAAGTACAAACACAACAGTACCTTATATTTCATTGACTAGATGCAGAAAATTAATAGGATTAACCTGGAATGTAGAATCTTGCAGTAGTTCTGTACTGCTACTTTTCCGAGTGTGCAGAAGCTTCAGTTTAGAAGTCAATTCATTCTAGTGAATATCTTCTGGTCCAGAAAGCAGGACTGAAACTTTACCAGGGGATGAGAGTTTGCTGTGCTCTGTTCTGATGAAAATCCTGCAACAAACCTTAACTGACAGTGCTGAGAAACTGAGTGGAGCAAACTGGTGAAAATAGCTATTTTCACTACAGTGCTTTCCACCAGTCACCCAACTTTCCTAAATCCATTGTGTATTTTGGCTGTAAGGCAAGTAGTCTGTATTTTCTGAAACTGAGGTTGGGCCTTACGAATGTGTTGAAATCCTGTTTTGGAGATTAGATACCGAAATAAATTTTCTTCCTTCAGTAATGATTTTGAAAAGCGTCCAGATTCCTATATCTTTATGACTGCTGATGAAGTCAATGGTACCAGCCAGAAAGTGATTTATTGCAAAGGGTTCATTTCAGGAATGTTTTTTTTTCACTCTGGTTTATATGGTCATAATTTGTTTTCTTACTCACGTCAGCATCTAAGTTGGTTCATTTCTGTTTTCCGTAACAATATTTTAAAAGTATGGGTGGTCTCATTCTCTTCTGACTCCAGATCAATACTGAAGTGACTTCTGTTTGGTAGTAGCATCAATGTTACTAGGCCCAGGTACATTGTTATATGCCTTGTTTAAATTCAGGCTAATTCAGGCATACTAGGCAGGTTCTCAACTACTAGCTAACATTGTATTATAACTCTTGCAGCTAATCAACGATTTGTTCAAAACACACTCCAGCACTGGTATTTAGGACATGAAGGCTTTGTTGGTGCTTTCCAGTATATGCATTAGCTGTGTTTGCCTTGCAAAGCCAACAAAATCTAGCAAATTGCTGTTTTGGGTAGATTCATAGGCAATTGGCATTATTTTGCAAAGCATGTGCAACATAAATGAGTCATTAAGATTTCAAAGTTTAGTACACAGGAGAGAGAGAAGCCAAATTATATAAACACTTGTCGCAATAAATATTTTATTTTGCTTGTGTTGTGATATTCAATGACTGTAAGCTATACAAATCAAAATTGTTATTCTTTGCTTATGCAGCTGCTTCTTTTATGTGTTTCATTCACAATGTTTTTGCATGAAGCAGCAAGCTGGCACTTGCCATGTTATCTATTTGTTATTCTAGGAGCTCTAGATTGGGATGACACAGCCTATGAACCATGTTTGAATGTGGGAACCATGTTTGGTTTCCATAGGCATAGATCCAACATGATCTGAAAAAAATCAGAGCATTTAAAAATGAGGTTGGTACCACTAGTCTTATTTTATAGTTGTAAAAAATGAAACAAGTCTTCTATAGCCTTGTGTTCTATGGCCAGTTAAGTGGTATTGCCTGAATTTTACCAGGAACTCATGAAAGCAGGACTTGTAAGGTTTTGAAGTGGTTATAGGATTTGAAATCTGAGTGACTGCAGGCAGTTTTTGGTGTTGGGTTTTGTTTTACTTTTAGGATATTTCTTATAATTAAGAACATCAACCTGCAGCACTTGAGTTCTGTTGCCGATTCTTTCATTGACTTGGGAAGATGGTCAACATTTCTGTGCCTCAGAAAGGTATAAATTAATCTCTGCTAGATTCACTGCAAGAATTAACTGATATTTGGAGTTGCTATAATAAAGTGAAAAGAAACATAATTAAGGCTTATCCTTCCATGTTTAATAGTAGTAATTTTATCTGTTCCTTTTATTGAAGGGTGATTTTTCCTCCATGTATACAGCTGGAGGCTTGTCAGATGACAAATTAATAGAACAGAAGGCTTTGTGAGCTTTGCTTAACTAAGAATTGAAGACTGAATTAAAGATAAATGGTGCCCAAGAACTTTCTATTCTGTTTTTTTTTAGGAATCATCACTTTTAACTCTAAAGGAAACTGGTAGCGACAAACAGACAAACAAATAAAATCCTTCAAGAAAAAATTTCTCATAAATTTAAAATAAGTTATTTAAAATTTAACTGTGTTTGAAAGAATAATAAAACTTTCTGTTGCTGTTTTAGAAATAATTTTTATATTCTTCATCTTTCGTCTCCTTTATTTCAGCACACATGATGAAATACTTTGAGATTTACATATGGATATTTTATCTGTCAGTAAATCCAATTGTGCCTTGAAGGTTTCTATCAGTACACTTTCTCAGTACCTTGTAAAACATTACTTTTAACATTAAACACATCTTTCCCAGATGTCCTTGCTCCAACTATCTGTGCTCAAGTCTATTGAAAGAAATGGGAATCCTTTGACTGACTGTCATGGATCAAACCTCCAAAAGATACTGGCCTAAATTTCTTGTTTACTTAGACACAACAATATGAATAAAATTTCACTCTTCTGTAGAGAATGAGCTGTTTGTTTCCAGTGCAGTTGCTAATACAGTTAACAGAATTATAAGGAAGCACAGTTTAATAATATTTAGAGTTTAAGCCTGTATATTTTGATGAGAGATTTGGTGTGCTTTTTATACTAATCCTGACTCTCATTGCAAATTTATTTTTTTATGTTTATTTCTTCTATTTATATTTCACCAAGGAATCAGATTACTGTTGTTTACATGCTGAAATATATTGACTAATATTTATGCATTCATGTTCTGGCATAAAAACATTGAATACAGATTGAAAGAGAGAGCTATCCTGCATTATTTCCTCTTTATGCACTCTAATTTATATACCTGAAATAATGACATGCTCTGATCTATGTGCCTGATTGATTTTAATGATATTAAAGTGGCAGAGTGACTGCAAATGAAATTCCTCACTCAGCAAGTCATCCAATAATTATTTCTGTGAAAAGTTGGAGATTTTTCCTGAAAAGTGCCTCAAATGATTCCATCAGGAGTAAGCTCACTTCTGAGAGAAAGATTGCTCTGAAATTTAGGTCTCTACTCTCAAAATTAGGTCAGAAAAGCTATTCTGTCAATTCTACAATGCGTTTAATATACTTTCAATCCTAAATCCAGTGTTTCTTTTGCACTTGCCAAAGAAACGAGAATTTTCCAAATGATGAGCAAGGCAAACCAGCCCATTTCAGAGACACAGGAGGGGCAAAACTACAAGTGTCCTCCTTTATTTTTCTTTTCCTCTGGCAAAAGCTGGTGAGGGGGTTTAAGGAAGAGAATAGTCTCCTTAAGAAATGAGCAGAGATCGGTATGAGGGAGGGCAAAAAGATTGAGGGAAAGCACAAAGTCCTACTGTTGGAGAGGGCCAAGACAGCTGAATCAGGGTGATACAGACTTTTCATTATCAGAAACAGTTACTCTGGCAAGAACAGCATGGGACTTCATGAAATGTTTTTGAACTCTGATTCCTGATAGGAGCACGTTACATAACATGTGCTTTGTGAATGCTGGCAACTGGCAACCTACAGAAAGACACAGCCAGAAGCAATGTACTCAGCTGCTTGCTTTTTCTAAAAAATAAATATATCTGGGCCAAGCACTAAAAAGACAAGACTATCTTTACCCTTCCCCCTGCCTCCTCCATCAACAGAAGCCTGGTTTTCATCACAGATTAATAAAAAAAATCTATCATTTTAATGTACTTCCCACAGCCTTTTGGTAGGACTTAACAATGCTCCGAGTCAACATTGCCATGGTGCTTGAAATGTCTTTACATGTTTGTTCACTTGAAAGAGTCGTGGAGATGGGGTTAGAGAGAGGGTTTTAAACTGCCAATGTGTACAAACTCAGAAACTTTGGCATGGTTTTGATCGCATTTGGGTTGAGAAAAATCTCTTGGGGAGCTGTTACTATTGCTTTTGCCTTTCAGTTTTATAACAACAATATTTTTCTAAAAAAGGACCATGTTATATATTCCTCTCTCTCCTGAAGTGATTATTTGTATCATTTGCTGTTAAGGAAATCTGTCTAAATGCTGAGGAATTCTAATTAAGAAGGCTCAGCTGGAGTGAATAGCTGGAGGATTTCACAATACAATTCTGAAATTATCAGCAGGCCCAAAAGCCAGGGAAATTCTTGAATTTGGGGGTTTTACCATGGTGGACATAGCCACTAAATCTTGCTTATTTGTTTTCAAATCAATGGGTTTGTAGACCATGTTATTTCACAGTCTCTGTCAGTAGTTGTTCCTTTTTTTTAGTTTCTCTTCCATCTGCCCTAAAAGAGATGCAATCTTAGCCAAACGAGCAGAACCTTTTCCACATTTCTAAGAGAAATGTTTATAGGACTAAAAACCATAGAATTTTGCTAGGTTTGGCTGGGTTATTTCTGAGAAAAAAATGCGTTCATTGTCCTTGGAGGTAGAGACAATTCTGCTGAGCCCTTGAAGGGAACTACATTGTAGGTAATTACTGCATTTGTGAAAATTTAACAATCAAAGCACATACTAAATTTTGCTGTAACGTACCTTTTTCTGTGTGGTGTTCTCATCAAAATACAAATTAAAATTTTTCTGTGTTGTGTAACTCTTTAATTCCCTGTTTATATGGTAAACATTTCCCTGTTTTGCTTTCCAAGGGACATCATTCCCTGCCTGCCTAATCTACTGTTGCTAATAAAAATGACAGTAATGAACCAGGGAGGAACAGCGTTCTCTGGGCTTTTGTTTTCACTCCGCTGGGTGAACACATGTGTTTTTCCCTTTGCCTTTTCCTTTTCTCCTTTTCTCTTCAGGGAAAGGAAACCATTTGTATGCTGCACTAAGGAAAAGTGATTGAAAAGTGGAAGCCCATACTTTTCAGCAAGTGGAGATCTGTTTTCAATCTGATGTTTGGTGAAAGGAAGCTTCAGAGCTGTGGGCCAGCTGCCAGGAATGTCTGATTTCCTTTCCACCCACTCCTATGATCCTCCCTTTTGGCAGTGATTACTGATGACCATAGCTGTCATGCTAGGTCATGGTAAGCTGTCAAGCAAGGTAGCATATGAGATGTACAAGGCCCAGTCCTTGATCTGAGCTGAAGAACGGGATCTTAAATTTAATCTGGTATCTGGCTTTGCGTGAGCATTCCACAGTGAGCAGCGGTGGGCTGATGTCAGCTTGCTGGTTTTTTGAGAAGATGGGCAAGCAGAAGGTGCTTCTCTAGTCAACAGAAAGCTTCTTCACAACTTTTCCATAGTTAGTGATATCCTGAAGCATGAGGAGGGGTTGTAATTTAGTCAGAATGGTTGGTTGTCTAGACCGGGCAAGTCCTTCCAGCCAGCTGAAACTAGAAATAGCACTTTGGGTTGCTCTCACCCAGTCAGTGTGCAATACTACAGGAGAACTCTGTAACCAAGGATCAGAACAATAACATTCAGGTTGTTGTGCTGCATGCAGCACTCTGTACAGGTGACCAACTGTAGACATTATGGATGTAGCTGCAAATCACCACAAAACTAAAGATTTCAGAAACTGATGGACGCTATTGTCAGGGACATAACTTCTTTAAATAGGACTTGCATGCTATGTAAGGCAGTATTTTGTTAAGCTTCACATGTTCAGTGCTAAGTGCATAAATGTCTTCTGAAGAGGTAGTATTTTACTATGGTTTATACTATTATGCCGGCTTCATAATGCACTTTCTACTGTAGCATCTGTTCCTCTTCTAACAGGGTATTAAATAATGTCACTAAAATCTGTTAGGTGTTTGTTCCGTATGCCTTCCTCCAAAGGGGGAAGGCATAGGCAATGGAGTGTTTGTTTTGAAAACATATAAGAACAGGTTGCTTTCTGTTTCCCAGAGAAAAAAAGGTCAACACTTGAGAGACAGAAGGTCATAAATGCGGCAATTGTACACTGTTTTTGTGGGAGTGTGTTGCAGCTTTAGGCTGGCACAACCAAAGAACTTGCCTTCAAAATAGCCTCAGGGCATGTAGATGTAGGTGATGCTGATTTTCTTTGGTTCTCATTTAGGATGACAATATCTGATCCTTGTGGTCTTGCTCCAGTTGGAGGGATGATAACCTTAGCAAGTCCCATCTGAACTTCATTTGGTATGATTTACTTCAGAGCAGTAAACATGATTTCAGTTCTTTTGCTCTTTGTTCTCAGAAAACACCTATGGCCTTGTAACAAATTTTACATAAAATAAAATTTTATTTTATTGAGCTCTTACACAAGGTTGGGAGAAAATTCCAGGAACCCTCTGGACAAGATCCCATTTTTTACAGATTCTCCTGGCCAAACAAGGCAACTAATGACTACTTTCACAAGGCTGGGGAATCCACAGCTACAGCTAAGAGAGGTAGAAAAAATGTAATAAATAAACAAGTCCATCCACAAACCCTTCCTCAGGAAACCAGCAAGGGAAGCACAGGCATTTAGAATGACAATCCAGCATGTTCTGCCAAAGAGAGACTTTCCAAAACAGCTGTAGAACTGCTATGGCTATGGTTTCCTTGAACTTCTATTTTAATAGTATTATAGCCTCAACTGTTTATATATTAATCTAATTGTTTTCATACTGTCAACTGTATCTATTGCAATTTATATAAAGTTTTAAACCCACATAAGTAATCATCAAGAGGGAGTGACAGATTTTGATGAACACTGCTGTCCATGAACCCAGCTACCTTCCAGCCTTCATTCATGCAGGTACAGTTAGTTTTGAGGCTATGACAGAAGCTATTGTTCAGTCTCCCTGTGGGACACGACATTTGCTTCATTTGTACAGAAAGCTTTTCATAACTGTCCCATGTCTGGAGCACTCAGGAATGAGTATGCTTTCCTGTCTTTGAATAATGGCTGAACTCCTGATGGAAGAGGAGGTATTTAAATAACCATGTTGCCATGTACAGTATCTCATGGTTTCAATCCTCAGAGTCCCTGAGCTATCTGAGCACATATTTATAATCAGCCTGGTGAATACTGGCTGTTTATCAGCTGTGAGCTTGTGTTTCCATTTCACAAGTGTAATTCTATAACATAAGATTATGGTATGTCTTCTTGTTAGCAGAATTATTTTTTTGTGTGTCCAAGAACAGAAAGTTCCTAACATAGGAACATGCTTTCTGTCTTGAACTGTGAAACATAATTGCTGAGACATGAAAGGATTTCTGTGTCTGGCCCTCACTGCCATGTTGGCAAGTTTAGCTCTATGTGCATGTCCATACTATTGAACTCCTACACTCAAGAAGCCCAAACTGACTTTTGGGAGTAATCTGTGGCCTATACTACTAACTCCTGAGCTGTGGCTAGGAATTAGCTGTAACCTGGCACTCTCCCAAACGCTAGTTGACCCAGGCTAGAACCTTGTCAGGGCTGCTTCACTCCTGCTTTAACAGGAAAGGCATTTGATGTTGCTTAATCTAGCAGTGTATGTGCAGCTCTTAGCCATAGACAGACCCATCTCTATTGGTCAAAGGGAGAACTCAAACTCCTTAGGTGAGACCCAGATGCCTAAATTTCAGTTCAGTTTGAGAGTGTGCAAGGCCATCTGCAGTCATCATGGCTTCTGAAAGCCCAGAGACACAATTTTGCTAATAAATTCCTTAAGTAACATTGTCTTTAATAAGAAGTAATACCATTTTGGCAAGACTGAGTATCCTGACATGGTGAAAGCACTATCAGAAGTCACAAATCAGGCTTCCCTGATTTGACATCTCCTGAAGGATTGAGTTTGGTAGGCTTGCTCATGGTGACAGCAGTGGTTTGAGCACAAAAGTGAGGAGCCTTGGCTGCTTCCATTCAGGAGCATGGATAGTGCTGGTGGTGATACACTGAGCTGTGTGTCAGAGTTCCCACCCAGACATTCAAAGTCATATCCTTCACCTCAGATAAGAACAACTGGGGCTTATGCGGAAGTACTCTGGGGTTTTGGGGATAGTGGATGTAGGATCCTAGTTGGCTGGTCCTTCAGAAATCTTCTGTCTTCTTCACTATAGCTTAAGGTAAACGGTGATACTAATACTAGTTGTTTAAAACAAAAGAGTGATCTTGATAAAATCACCCGCACCCAAAGTGATGTGTGAGGCTCCTGAATGCAGGAGGGCTTAATGAGTAATTACTGTGATCAACAGTGAGTTTAAAGAAACTCTGTGGTGTAGAGAAACAAGAGATTCTGGACACACTTCTCCATTTGGTATTTTCTTCAGCAGCATGACTGACTGAGGCCTCTGGCTGCTGGAAATCCATTCACTGTGTGCGTAAGGGCTTTGTGATTGCACAGGAGTTGCTGCCTGGGCTGAGACTGCACAGCCTGCTCTGGGAGCTGGGCCACTGCAGCAGAAGTGAACACAACATCATCATATGAGTGTCCCACAAGCAGCATTGAACCAAGGAAATTGAAGACAGATGTCTAGTGTCCTCAGGTAATGCCTTGACCATGCAGCTGTATGTCTGCTCAAAGATCGTGTTGCTATATATAAAAGTGGTGCTTTGAAGCAAAGATATTTTTGTTCATCTCAGCACAACTTTGCTAGCAAACAAGGAAATTCCTGAAAAATTCTGCAAAGAGACTTCATGTTCTCCATCTTTCAACTCTGCATGAGAATTATCTAGCCCTTGTAGCCCTTCTCTGCATTTTACCTGTCTTGTCAGCCAGTCTTGCCCTTGTATTTGAGAAATACTTGCTTCTCTTATGTTCTGCCTGGGTGTCCATCAAGCAACTGCTTCAAGATATACTTTGAACTAAGAATCATCTGTTGGTCAAAGCTTATATATTGTTGATACCAGTAGCTCCATAGGATATTAGAGAATATTGAATACCCACTTCTTCAAGGCTGTAAACTGGCTTATGTTGGATAATCAAAAATGAGATTCAACTCAGTTTTGAAAGTTTAGATTTACAGTTGTAAAATAAATCTTCCCACTTCTAGCACAGTATTTTATGTGCATGGTAAGGAGGGAGTGTTAATTAACAACTGTGTATAAGAATGACATATTTTGGTAACAGGAACTGTTGCAAAATGTAGATTGACTCAAGACGTTTTTAAGATGTCCTAAAACATTAAAGAAAAAACTATTAAAGGTGCATTAAAAAATTCTACTTCCTTGCTATCTAAATAGACATTCAACTGAAATTAAACGGATGTAAATTTTTGCATAGGCCTGCTTCAGTAGTTTGACAAACACGTGAGTAGGATGTGAGCCAGATTTAACAGAAAACTGCTTAACACTTTGTGAAGAAGAGCCTTCCACTAGGGTTAAGATCTAGGTTAGAAATGACTGGACTTCTCACGAAGGAGGCATCAGTCACAAAGTTTTTATTCCTTTGAATGCCTTCAAGAGACGGGCCAGACTTGATCTGAGAGGAGTGCTGCTGACTCAGACTGCTGCGGGAAGGCGTCAAAGGCCAGCCAAGGAAATCTCTGACCTTCACTTGGCTGCTGACTGTCATTTGGGTTTTCCTGCCTGGAAGAGAGGTGGTGGGCTGGGGTAGCTGGGGAGGAAACAGAGACCAGAACCATTGACCTCAGCCTAAACACAATACAGAAAAAGACAATAAACTCCAGGAGGAAGAACACAGGAGTGATTTACCTAGGAGGAAGTGAGAATATTAAATTCTTTCAAGTAACTTCAGGAGGTGTAATAGAGGAAATCTATTGAAAACACATAGAGAAGGCAGCTGTCTCCAGCTGGAGAGTCCTGTGACACACAGAAGTGTTGGGTATCTACCATGTAACTCACATTTTAAAAATGATTATATCTTTGAATGCCATGGGATTATTGCAATTGTGCATTCATATTACTTTTCTGTGTCTGGAAAAGTGAAAAGGTTATAATCTGTAATAAATTCACCCTAAATTATCTGTTCATTTGAATATACATTCAGGTGGCAAGATTGTAAGTCCGCTTGTCCAGGGTTGACAAAGATTTTTAATGTGAGTCACAGCGATCTGTGATGAAATTCCTCTCCTTGAAGATCTGCTTTATCCATTTTACCTAATGCTACTTCTTCTCTCTCTCCCTCTTCTCTCCTCTCCCTTCTTCCATATACCCCAAAATATTGTGTTTAATATAGAGAAGGGCTGTAGCTATATGAATTGCCAGAAACATGGTAAGATTTTGTCTTTTCCTTTTCTGCAGTGTTGACACAAGTGTGTCACTTTGGCTTTAGGTGTTCACAAGACTTCTGCTTGTGACGCTTATCCTTACCAGAGACCAAGAAGACCTTTGTGCAGTCAAGCCTCTTTTTAAAAAACATGGGAAAGCAGCTGGAAAACCAATTTGTAACAGCGGACAAGTTATAAATAGTAACTTACAGAATCAAACTCTCAACAGAAATTCTTTGATTTTATTCATTATAGTATTAGGTTACGTTGACTCTGGTTTCCATGTACCAGAAGTGTTCTTAGACATAGAGATCAATTAACATATATCAAGGGTATTTCTTATATTATAACTGTGCCTGGCTGACTGACAGCACCTACACATGTGGAGAGGACAGAGTACCAGAATTCAGGTCCCTTAAAGGAATTGTGTCCTGTCAGATGATGAAGATTAAATAAAGTATTCTCTTTCTCTTCAGTCTCTTGAGTTTGATATTTTTATAACTTTTAACCTGGACTCAATCTTCATGCATTTTAAACATGAAAAAAGACAGAATTTCTGTCTTTTATAAAGTACACATTAATTAAAAAGGAAGCTAGAAAACTATCTTTAGAGTAATTTCTTCTATAAAAAAGAGAAAAAAAGAACCAGCTTATCCTCCCCCCCCAACCTCGCAAGCTAAACCTTAACACAAAAATTCTATAATGAAAGTGAAAATAAATTTTACTCCTTTCTCTTAATTGATGCCATATTGCCAGATAATTGCAACCCTTTTTGTATGCGTGCCTAGGACATTGTGCTCATGTTCATCACTGTGAAAGAAAATCCAGTAAAATTCTATTTTGCAATGATGAAAGCAGTTCTTCTTGTTTCAGGGAAAACAATAAATTTTGTTGACAGTTATGACTAAGTGTGCCCAAGTACAAGACACACTGGGTAAAATGGTATGGTTGCAAGCCTCTTCATTTTCTGTCCAAAGCACCCTGAGAAAAGCTTCTCCAGAATCTACCTGATAGCATAGGGGTAAAGGAAGAACACCCTGACTTCTTCTTATTGACGTGTCTCATCATTCCCTGGTTTGGCACATCTTTTCTTTATTCCCTGTGCTCTTATTGTAAGTGACTGTACACATGGAAATATATCTTACCATATCAATATTTCCTTGACATTAACAATGTTGAGCAATGACATTGTAAAATAGGGAACTGATAACAGCTTTGAAAAAGAATCATTGCTAGGCTTAACTCTTGACTGGCCAAGAATGAAAGAAGGGTTTAACATGTTGTTTATTGCTTGTTCATTGTGTATCATCAAGGCTACGTGATGTGTTTGGGTGACCTAGTTCGCATTCCAATAATTGAAATAATCTTCGTGTGCAGAAGTAGTTCTGGGAAAGTAACAGAATTAAATCAGTAGAGATTTGCTTTATGTGAACTATTGTCTCACTTAAATTTCTTGTCTTCAGTTCTCTTAATTCAGGGAGATCTAGATATCAAACGCATAGGAATTTGGTGATAAGTGCTTTGGATTCAGGCTCGCTATGGATTTAATTTCACTGCCCTCCAAATGTCTTTAGAGTTGAGGTAGTCTGTTGGTGTCCAGCAGGTTTGTATACTCTAGTGAGTGGTTAAAGCTAACTTTCTAAAAATGATCATGTCAAGTGTGATGGTATGGCTAATTCAAAAGTATTTGGAAAGTTCAGTATTTTTTTCTTTAGAGAATATCAAGTTATTTTTCACCTCTGTGAGTTACCTTGACTCTGAGTCCTCATACAAATGAAAGCTAGCTAGTAGGAAATACTTGTATTATTTCAGGTGACATAATAAATAGGGATGAGAAATTTCTAAAGCTGTTTATATTCTGGTTCCCATTTTTTTTGCATGTTCTGGCAGCATTTGCTATCTAAGGGAATCTGCATCAGTTAAATGCAAAATTAGCTGTAGCAGTGTGGCAGACCTGTGACTATATACTGCAGCTGAAGAACCATCATGGGTACAACCCTGGATCCATGCCTAGTGGTAAACTCAGAATCTATGGCATCCCAGTGATGTGTGCTTGGTCAGGTGGAAAGTGTGCTGTGGATCTTTGGAAAGGTCATGTTCCAGCAGGCCATGTGCCCTACAGTAGGATTTGGGTGGATATGGGTAAAATATTTGATTGAGAGTCTGTCTTAAAACACAAATCAATATACCAAAGGAAATTTTGTATACTGTCAGTTGGCATCTACTTCGAGTAAGAAATGAGAAAGTAGAGCTACATGCCTAGAGTCTTCTGCTCTTCTGTGTTTGCCTTTCACGCTGTGCAGGTAGAAATATATAACCTTAATGTGTACTTTCTATAGTCTCAACTTGCTCTGTATTTCAAATGGTGAATTGAATAACTGTGTTGCAGGCAAATCCTGGAGAAGATAAAAGAACAGCCAAATACTAGAGGAAAACCAGGCAGAGGATTTCACATTACAGTGCTGAGAAGCTAACGCAGACACACAGCTGGAGTGATGGGCTGAGTACTGTGTGCATGACCAGTGTTTCCAGTCTTTTCATCCTTAAAATCACTGTCACCACTGAAAAACCGTGTAGGCTACATTCAGCTTTACTTTTGATTATTATAAATTTCTTCCTTTGGGTAATCTAGAATTAAATACTCTGTGGATTCAGCTACAAAAGCTGAAATTGTAAATCAGTCCTGTGCAAGTAAGAGAAACCTCCTTGTAAACTGAACGTCCCACTGCCACAGCGCAGCACTGAGGCGCTGGCACTTGCTGCAGGATGTTTGGTCTGCTAGCAGCTTGGAGCAGGACGGGGAGTACACGGGGACTTATTGGTATACATCTGAAGAGTAATGGCTTATAAAGACTTGCAATAAATAATAAACGCCCAAGGTGATATTCTTTCTAACGAACATTTTAATGGTTTATTTTCCCCAGTAGGGGACTCTCAGGCTTCTTAATAGAGGCACAGAATGAACTCTTTGTGCCCTGTCTATCTCTCTCCATCATTTTTTGCCTGTCCCTTATTGCTGTCTGCCACTGCTTCACTCTGTCTCCAGCTGTGAGGACAGTTTACAGTGCCTTTGAAACCTGCTGTTTGTTTTCTTTGGTCCGGGTAAAGCTTGATGAGGCACAAAGCAGAGTGCCTCCCTTGCCCATTGGAATGCCCCAGGCAGCACCAAGAACGTTTCTACATTCTCACAAGCATGAACTGGGAACAGAGGAACCAAGGCTGCTTCTGCAGTAAGACACTGTTACAGAGTGTCCTTGTGTCATGATGATTAACTGAATAACTTCTTAAACTATCATTCAAGGCAAACCTCAGACATTTTTACATGGAAGCAATGCATACCCAGGGCACCCATACTCTCTACATAGCTCATCTTTGTCTATAGATTCTTTGTTAGATGTGGGTTTCTTTCTTTTATTCACATTTTTTCCCTAGGATTTCAAGAGGCATCCTACATGACGGAAAACAACTTCATGTTCTGACTTGCTGATCTACCAAATTCTGTAATATCTGAAAAAAATATCAGAAAATCTGAAGTTGTTCTCTATCAAAGTGGTTTGTGCTAAAATTCAGTCCTGCTGGGAGATCATGCCTAGCCACCTGTAAATGGTTAAGAACTGTATTTTTAACTGGAGTTAGAATATTTCCTAAAGGAACGTACAGTCTGGGATGGAGTCCAGATGTACATTTGAGATGGCTAAAATGGAAAGTCCTGATTTTTTATTAGGCATGCCATTCAGAGTGCAAGATGAAGTGTGAGCAAAGAAAGCATGTTGGCATGGCAACAACAAGTATAATTTAATGCAACAGGTTTTGATTCTGACCCGAGAAAGGAACTATTTGCCTTGAGAGTCAGCTTGTAGCCCATAAAACTTTTAAAAGACAGCAACTTGTCTTCACTAAAGGCCAGCAACTGGAGAGACGGATACCTCAGAGCTCTATGGCCAACAAAAGAATCTAATTATTCTAATGGTTGTTGTTCTGGCATAGATGTGCAAAAAGGAATTGTTTTAATAATGCATCTATTGCTCACATGATAACCACCTGCAGGCAACCTCTTAAGCACAGGGGCTCTCTGTTATTTTTAATAAGGTATGTGATGTTTGTAGAACCATAAGACATAATGAGGCTAAGTATTTTGCAGAAAAATAGTGTGTCAATTACCAAGACTAAAATTTAGGGTTTAGAAATTCCTGTCTCCCAAATCTATGATGAATCCACAATTATGTCCCCACTACTTGTTACAGCTATTCAACTGAAAAGATTGAGAGAAGAAACAAGTATGGGAAAGCAAGCTGTTTTCTAGATTAGTTTATTAAGGCTGGAACTAATGGCCAACAGCTTAAACAGCACATCTGATGCCAGGTATTTGGTTTTGATGTGCTCATTTTTCTTTCAAGATTAGCTGCTCTAGATTCCTGAGAGTGGAGCTGGCTGCACAAGCCACATTCAAAACACTTGACTTTCTAATTCCATCTGCTGCCACCTCATCTGCCTCTGTGGGAAGAAGCAAATTTACAGGAGCAAAAGGAGGAACAAACCACTTTCCATTTTCTTGACTTACGGGAAGAAATAAGAAGCACCACAAATCTTAAGAGTAACTTCAATCTTCCAGGACTTGCAGTTCACCCTCTGGACCAAAGATACTTGAAGAAGCTTGACTAAGGGTAAGGTGTAATTGTCCAGAACGAACAAAAGACATGACTCAGAGATTCACCATGGAGAAGTCACCCCACTGGAAGGCAGGCAAAACGTAGGCATCTGTGTGCACTTTGTGACCTGGGGATCCCTGTATTGTTTTCACCTCATTGTTTGCAGGTGTCTTCATAGAGCAATGGGCAAAGGAATCTGTGCTTACAAACCATGTATGCACTGAAGGCAATGAAATCTTCTACTGTGAAGTATAGCTTTTCTAGTTTTCTGACACATCGTACCGTGCTCTCACCATAGCCAGATTGAATAGCTCAAGGTGTAGGCAGAAACCAAAGTGGAGCCTGCTTGTTGCACTATGATACGTTGTTCTTCACTTGTATAACCCATTTGCAGCTCTTTCTGTAGTTGAAAAAAATCATTATAAAACACACAACTCTTTAGTTTGGTACATTTTTAACACTGTGACTGCTGGCTGTATTTGGAATATATCTTTTTGTCTATATACTTAGTATTTTTTTTTATTTAAAAAAAAAAAACTTATATTGTTCCAGTGTGCCTGAAAGTTTTCAATAGAGGTACACTTAAAATGCATATTATTTGGTTCATATCCTGTTGAGAGAGGGAAGAACATGATGTGGGTCTGATAGCGGTCAATTTCAATGTCTTCTGATGCAGCATGGGTCAAGTGCATGTCATGACCTGAAGTCTGTTGTAGCCCTCTTTTATTTTCTCATGTTAATGATTTTTTTTTTTCAGAAGCATAAATATGCAAAATTTTGCTCTTTAATAATGTCACCTAGATCTTTCCCTATTGCTTGCTGAAATCAATGGAAAGAGATCCATTTCAATAGTCTCTTGGAAAGTTCTTTGCAGTTCTGATATTTTTCTGACTGTTGCATTATTTTTTGTTATCAGTATTTGGAATATAGCAGGAACCAGTCGTACCTTATGCAAGGATAAATTTCATCAATCACATGTACTGTAAATAGCTACCTGCTCAAAATACAACATACTTAAAGTACCCTTGGCTTCATCACAGTGGAATGCAGCTCAGGAATGCAGTGGCTTAACAATGCACAATGAAAATACTAAAAAGATAGTATTCTTTCCTTCTATGTAAAGTATACCATGTAGCACTTCCTTTGGAGGAACTGAGAAGTAATTATCATACCACCATTTCCTCAGACTGACTAGATTAACAACAGGTTATGGGGGTCCAGAGCCAGAGAATTTAAGCTTTGTTACCATTTATAGTTTCTCTCCATGTCCTATAACATGCTTTCCTATTAGCTAAAAGTGTCATTTCAGGAAATTGCCTTCAATGGTTGGTTTGATGTGGGATAGGGGCGAGGAAAGAAAGCAGTTGCCCTATTCCACTATAGCTGTAGGCAGCTACTTAGTAAGAAGCAGGTATGTGATTTTTTTATCTGTCAATTCTTTATCATTTATGATAGAGTAGGATGGCATCTCTAGGAAGTTCATACAGTTCATTGTATCTCATCCTTTTACAGGTAGTCAGTAATAGGGTAAAATGAGTGAAGGGATGGTAATAAATCACCTAGTTACAATTATCTAGCTTTGCTAGTTGCTAGATTTTGTTAGACAGAGACAGGAATATTAACCTTATTAATATTGATTAATCATAGTTAAATGGAAAGATATTTGCCTTTTATCCTCAGGACTGGTAATTGTCCTGAGATTACTTTCCTTTAACGCTATTACTGCTCCTGACGGGACAACTCTTAGTGCTCTAAAGTGGAACAGTTGACAGTCCTGAAGGCCATGTGTAACTTGAACTTTTCTTCAAGACCTCAGTAGTTTTGATTTGTGGTTTGAGATTTATATTGTCTCTTGTCCAATATTTATTGAATTTAGAAATTCATATATGTCCAGTAAAACAGTCCCACAGGTGGAAGTATTTGGTCTCAGACTCCAGCTTTAAGCATATTTTCTCTTACTCTGTTGTTTTTTAAAAATCTTTTCTTGTTCCTGCAATTTCAGGAGAAAAAGGTTGTATTTTTTTGCACAAAGTACTTTTAATCCTCAGTGAATAACATTACTGGGGGAAAGAAATCTAGCAATTGAAACTCTGAATAAATTTGCAGGGGGACAATCCCATAAATATCTAATTCCTTGCAGAGACATCAGAAAGTAACACCAGAAGTGAAAGGCCAGCAAGGGCCTCGTGCTACATATGAAAGCCAAGTTTCTTTTTTCACTTGAACAATTTAATGTAAATCTGGAATAACTCAATTGAAAATGAGATTACCTGAGAGAAAATCTGTCCCTAAACAACTTGTGAAATACTACTTTCCAACTTTTTTTTAGCATACTTTCAAAAGTGAGGATGCTTTTCCATCAATAAGTTTTGCACAAAGTCTTCTGCGAACAGAAAATTCAGTAATGTTCTTGATGAAATAGAATTGACTCCTGGAAAAACTGAGGTACAAATTGATTTTTATTCTCATGTGGCTCATTATGAGCAGTTCATTTTTATGTTTCCCTCCCCTTTAATGCAGACAAACCCCACATCTAGATGTAGAGTGACTATAATGACTTGTTAGGATTAGTGAGGTTTCTGTTTTAATAGTTATGTACAGAGTTGAAGCAGGAGTTGTTTTGGCATAATGCACATTTGTATTATATTTTGTATAAAGTCTAATAATTCAACATCTTTATTTTCAAGGATAATTCTATTGGAACCTTACATCTGAATGCCTCCTGGTCTTCCACATGACTTGACTTCAGATAAAAGTAGATAATCTATTTTAATAGTAAATCTGCTCAGGGATGTTGTGCCACTTGATTTTTCACTGGATTTGAATTTGACAGATGTGTATTTAGATAGTCTATATCATCTGATTGATGCACAAAACATGTATTCCTCCAAAGAGACCACATATCTTCTGCACCTTTTCCATCTTGTTTAAGCACATGTACAGATAGTGCTGTCTGTTCAAAAGATATTGATATGAAAAAGATGACAACAGATTTTTTTATAATCAGAACAGGGCATGACTGAAGCAAATCAAGAATGCTTCAAAGACTGTGTGCCAGACCTCCTTGACAAGAGCAGGTGGTTGAAGAGG
>VYZX01004752.1:41636-52466 GCA_013401335.1 Brachypteracias leptosomus | reverse complement strand
TCACGTGCTGGGGTTCTAGAGATTTTAGAGCTTTACCAGAAAGGTTGTGGATGCTCCATCCCTGGAGGTGTTCAAGGCCAGGTTGGATGGGGCTTGGAGCAACCTGGTCTAGTGGGAGGTGTCCCTGCCCATGGCATTGGGTTGGAATGGGATGATCTTTAAGGTCCCTTCCAACCCAAACCATTCTATGATTCTATGACTGTTGCTTGCCCAGCAAGCTCAGTGCTGTAACTGGACCCTTGCTGTAGAAATGAGACCACTTAGAGGGTACAGTTACTACCCACCTAGAGGTGATGGCCTCAAGTTGCACCAGGGGAGGTTTAGATTGGACATTAGGGAGAAGTTCTTTACTGCAAGAGTGGTCAGGCTGCCCAGGGAGGTGGTGGAGTCACCATCCCTGGAGGGGTTCAAAGAACAAGTAGATGTGGAGCTTTGGGACACGGTCTGGGGGTCAGGGAGATGTTGGGATGAAGGTTGGACTTGATGATCCTGGAGGTCTTTTCCAACCTAAATGATTCCCCTTTTGGGAAATGTCCATGTCAATGTCACAGTGGACATCAGGACCTGTCCTAGAGATACCTGGACATGGTTGTTGACATCGAAATTTGCTAAGGAAAAGACTCTACTGGGATGGGGCTCTGAGCAGCCTGCCCTAGGTAGAGCTGTCCCTCCTTGTGTAGGGAGGTTGGACCAGATGAGCTCTGGAGGTCCCTTCCAGCCTCAAACATTCTGTGACTCTATGACTACACACAGTGGTCTTGCCACCAGTAGAGTGCCAACCTGGAAAGAAACATCCTACACGTGTCCTTCAAGGCTTCCTCTCCCCCATACCTGTTGAGTGCCATGGTAACAGTTGCTCCTTGTTGCATCTCCTGAGATGCTGCCACTGCTGCCTCTGCTAAGGATGCCACTGCCTGCGTGGCCTCTGATGCCTGCGTTGTCTGGATGGTCATCTCCCCACCCTGTAGCGTCGCCCAGTTCTGCTCCACCTACAGGGAAAACCCAAAAAGAAGGTGCTAGGACAGGGTGTTACCCCAAGGTGCACACAGTTGCTTCCTAAAAAAAGAAAGAGCCACAGAATTCTGAGAGGTCCCTGCTGAATCTTGCCCTTGCTCTGACTCTGACAAAGGAGGGGAGCCTGGAGTCCACCTGAGAACGTTGTTGGAACCTACAACCCTCTACCAGCCATGAGTTTCTCTCCTCAGCCCACCCTCTAGCTGCTGTTCTATGTATGTTCAGCCATCAAACAAGACCTTCAGCTTCCTCACGGGCATGGAAAGCACCATAAACACCTGCAAACCCCTCAAATCCCTCTTGTCCAGCCATGTCCTCCATGAAAGAGGACAGTGCTGGTGGTTGCTGGGCCTGCCAGCCTGGGGGGTTTATTCAGCAGCCCAGCATGGACCACGTCCCCCAGGTTTTGATTTGTCTGCACCCATCCTCTGTCCTTTGGGGACCAGTTTGTGTTCCCATTTGGGGTTTATTTGTGCAGTGAGGGTTTGAGCCAAGGGGAATTTCTTTGTGTTGCAGCCATAGGGTTACTAAAAGAAGGTGGTAGATGGAAAGCACTGAGTTCATGTATCTCAGGTACTTCCAATTCCCTCATTTCAGACCTTTACAGGTTTCACATTCAAGTTCACCCAGTCTCAGTTGCTCGTTTTCCACCCATTTCTCCACTTGGGACTTGACAGCTCAGGAGATAATGAGCATAAGGCCACAAAACCCACCAGGACATGGGCTAGAAATAACTCATTGGATGCAAGCAACTAAAGAAGTGTTNAAGAGCCCAACCCCAGCCTCACTTTTGACCTTTGATGAAGTCAAACCTGGTCTCACCTCCACAGATTTCTGCTCAAGGTGCAAAGTGACAAGACAAGAAGTCCTCCCTCTGCCACCCAACTGTTCCCCCTGGACAATCAGAGCCCAAATCACCCCATCCTCAAGGTGATGGTTCTTTATAACCCTCGTTGAGCTTATTTTGACATGTTTCCTTCCATTTAATCAAAATAACCCACGAGTTTCACCTCTGAACTGGGAAAGCACAGTAAAGACATGGGGCAAACTGGAGACAGCACCAACCAGACACGTTCATTCCTTCCAGTATCACCCCTTGAACCACCTCTGATCTTACTGGTTTATTCACTATGAGATTAGCCTGAATAACAGCAGAAGTCACCAAGCTTGGCCAAAGAGATGTCCAGGTGAGAAAGGCTACAGAGAATCCCTAGAACTGAGCCATTGACTCTGGTGGCAAGATGGGAAATGAAGCAGGAGGCAAACAACCCAAGGGGGACCTGGAAGGTGCCACCCAAGCAGGAAAGCTCAAGAGGAGCCACCAAGCATCCAGAAAAGGAATGAAGGAAAGGAGCAGGTAGTAAAATATTGGTTCCCAGCGAAGCATTTTGGAGAGGAGCTTCTGATGGCATTGACTAGATGTGTTAGTTGACCATGTATGGTCCTCCTTGGGCAAGGCATGGGGCAGATAGAGAGTGGGGAGCAGTTTTCCTCCCCCAGATTAAGGTTAACTAGCAGCTGGCAGAGGAGGAGAAGAGCAGAGCCACCAGCACGACAGCAGCAACAAGAGGTTGGTGCCACCACTTTGGGCTTCTACATCACGACCTAGTTGGTGACCATCTGCAGAACTATTTATCAGCAAAAACTTGACATCTTGAGGAAGAGAGAGGAAGAAATCTGAGGCTCAGAGCAAAGAGCAAAGCCCAGGTGAAGGAAAAACTTCCCAGCAGCCTTACCATTGGCATCCTGGACTCCAGTAAGCGCTCCAACTGCTGCTGCAGTTTCACCAGAGAGGACAATTTGTCCTCCACCTTGAAGAGTGGCTTCAGCCAGCGTGGCTACGGCGTGGGCAGCTGCTTCACTGTGGGCACAGGAGAGGAGAAAGAAGGGTTAGGAAGACCAAACAAGCAAGTAGAACATCCATTTTAACCAGGCAATGCAGCTCAGGAGGATAAATCCACAGAGGAGGGATTCATACAGGGTCTGGATGATGTTATCCAGAGCTTCCACCAGCTTTTTTCAGCTTGAAGATCTCTTAGTGAGAACATCCTCACCTTCTCACCTTCACATCTCTTTGATGGAGACTTTACTAAAAGCTTTTGGACAATCCCAGTAGGTTTCTGGTACAAAACTCATTCTTTTGGTGCTGTCACGTGCTGGGGTTCTAGAGATTTTAGAGCTTTACCAGAAAGGTTGTGGATGCTCCATCCCTGGAGGTGTTCAAGGCCAGGTTGGATGGGGCTTGGAGCAACCTGGTCTAGTGGGAGGTGTCCCTGCCCATGGCATTGGGTTGGAATGGGATGATCTTTAAGGTCCCTTCCAACCCAAACCATTCTATGATTCTATGACTGTTGCTTGCCCAGCAAGCTCAGTGCTGTAACTGGACCCTTGCTGTAGAAATGAGACCACTTAGAGGGTACAGTTACTACCCACCTAGAGGTGATGGCCTCAAGTTGCACCAGGGGAGGTTTAGATTGGACATTAGGGAGAAGTTCTTTACTGCAAGAGTGGTCAGGCTGCCCAGGGAGGTGGTGGAGTCACCATCCCTGGAGGGGTTCAAAGAACAAGTAGATGTGGAGCTTTGGGACACGGTCTGGGGGTCAGGGAGATGTTGGGATGAAGGTTGGACTTGATGATCCTGGAGGTCTTTTCCAACCTAAATGATTCCCCTTTTGGGAAATGTCCATGTCAATGTCACAGTGGACATCAGGACCTGTCCTAGAGATACCTGGACATGGTTGTTGACATCGAAATTTGCTAAGGAAAAGACTCTACTGGGATGGGGCTCTGAGCAGCCTGCCCTAGGTAGAGCTGTCCCTCCTTGTGTAGGGAGGTTGGACCAGATGAGCTCTGGAGGTCCCTTCCAGCCTCAAACATTCTGTGACTCTATGACTACACACAGTGGTCTTGCCACCAGTAGAGTGCCAACCTGGAAAGAAACATCCTACACGTGTCCTTCAAGGCTTCCTCTCCCCCATACCTGTTGAGTGCCATGGTAACAGTTGCTCCTTGTTGCATCTCCTGAGATGCTGCCACTGCTGCCTCTGCTAAGGATGCCACTGCCTGCGTGGCCTCTGATGCCTGCGTTGTCTGGATGGTCATCTCCCCACCCTGTAGCGTCGCCCAGTTCTGCTCCACCTACAGGGAAAACCCAAAAAGAAGGTGCTAGGACAGGGTGTTACCCCAAGGTGCACACAGTTGCTTCCTAAAAAAAGAAAGAGCCACAGAATTCTGAGAGGTCCCTGCTGAATCTTGCCCTTGCTCTGACTCTGACAAAGGAGGGGAGCCTGGAGTCCACCTGAGAACGTTGTTGGAACCTACAACCCTCTACCAGCCATGAGTTTCTCTCCTCAGCCCACCCTCTAGCTGCTGTTCTATGTATGTTCAGCCATCAAACAAGACCTTCAGCTTCCTCACGGGCATGGAAAGCACCATAAACACCTGCAAACCCCTCAAATCCCTCTTGTCCAGCCATGTCCTCCATGAAAGAGGACAGTGCTGGTGGTTGCTGGGCCTGCCAGCCTGGGGGGTTTATTCAGCAGCCCAGCATGGACCACGTCCCCCAGGTTTTGATTTGTCTGCACCCATCCTCTGTCCTTTGGGGACCAGTTTGTGTTCCCATTTGGGGTTTATTTGTGCAGTGAGGGTTTGAGCCAAGGGGAATTTCTTTGTGTTGCAGCCATAGGGTTACTAAAAGAAGGTGGTAGATGGAAAGCACTGAGTTCATGTATCTCAGGTACTTCCAATTCCCTCATTTCAGACCTTTACAGGTTTCACATTCAAGTTCACCCAGTCTCAGTTGCTCGTTTTCCACCCATTTCTCCACTTGGGACTTGACAGCTCAGGAGATAATGAGCATAAGGCCACAAAACCCACCAGGACATGGGCTAGAAATAACTCATTGGATGCAAGCAACTAAAGAAGTGTTGGTAGTGGAAGGACTGGGGGGAATGGGTCAAAACTAGAGGTGGGGAGATTCAGATTAGATGTTAGGAGGAAGTTCTTCCCCAGGAGGGTGGGGAGACACTGGCACAGGTTGCCCAGAGAGGTGCTGGAAGCCCCATCCCTGGACATTTAGACCAGGCTGGCTGGGGCTGTGAGCAACTGCTCTAGTGGGAGGTGTCCCTGCCCATGGCAGGGGGGTTGGAATGAGATGATCTTTAAGGTCCCTTCCAACCCTGACAATCCTATGATTCTATAAGTGGAGGATGAAGGCCCATCAGTTGACAAACCCTCATTGGCTGCTTGGTAAGAGGAAGATCTTCAAGGCCAGGCTTGATGGGGCTCTGAGCAACCTAACCTAGGTAGAGATGTCCCTGCTTCCTGCAGGGGGGTTGGACTAGATGACCTCTAGAGGTCCCTTCCAACCCAACCCATTCTATGATCTTCCCCAACCCCTCCCATCACTGTCCTCACCCCCATAAACATGTCAGGCCACTCACCACTCACCAATAAGAAGGTGATGAATAAAAAAAAAAGGGCCTTGCTTTGTCCAGGTGGAGAAAGCTAAAAAAGTCCAGAGGCAGAGGTGGCACGAGGCTCCCCACCAAAGGCCAAGCACATTTTGGTGCCTTTGGGGCACAAAAAAGGGGTTAGTCCCTAACACAGGATAGAGAAGGAGAGAGACCCTGTCGTGCCCTCACTCACATCTGCTATCACACACTCCTCAGCAGCTGCCAAAATGGTTTTCCAGTACTTGGGCCCAGGCAAAGCTGACTCTCGACGTAGCTCTTTAGCCATCCCCGGCCGTCTGACGTTCAGGGCAACTGTTTCCTCCTCCTGTGCCCAGAGCTGGCCCTGGGCAGAAGGATCCAAAGCAGGGAGGGAGCAGTGAGATAGTGCATCGTGGAGAGGAGGCTGAGTTTAGAGGAGGCAACGTCTTGGAGGAGAGAGGCAACCAAGTTTGGGGAAGAAGATGGAGGTGAAGGCTCCCAGGGGACCTTCTGGTGGCTTT
This sequence comes from Brachypteracias leptosomus, assembly GCA_013401335.1. Taxonomy (NCBI): domain Eukaryota; kingdom Metazoa; phylum Chordata; class Aves; order Coraciiformes; family Brachypteraciidae; genus Brachypteracias; species Brachypteracias leptosomus. The sequence goes on along the minus strand of VYZX01004752.1, from coordinate 46,498 downwards.
CCAGGATCTGAAGGGGGCTACAAAAAAGCTGGGGAGGGACTTTTGAGGATGTGGGGGAGTGGCAGGACTGGGGGGATGGGTCAAAAGTAGAGGTGGGGAGATTCAGATTGGACATTAGGAAGATGTTCTTGTCCAGGAGGGTGGGGAGACACTGGCACAGGTTGGGCAGAGAGGTGGTGGAAGCCCCATCCCTGGACATTTAGACCAGGCTGGCTGGGGCTGTGAGCAACTGATGTAGTGGGAGGTGTCCCTGCCCATGGCAGGAGGGTTGGAACAAGATGATCTTTAAGGTCCCTTCCAACCCTGATGATTCTCTGATTCTATGGTAGAGGTCTTGAGAGGCTCAGGTGGAGTTTGTGGGGCTGGTTGACCAGCTTGAGCTGGGAGAAACACCCTGTCCACCACCACACAGAGGAGGAACAGACAGACAGCCTCTCAAACACATGGCAACAGGCTTTGGAGTGATAGGGCAGGTCCCTGCTAGGACATACAGGACCCCACAAAGATGCCTGAGCTGCTTGAGCAGCCTGGAAAAGAAGTGGGATTGTCCAGGCCCTGCTCCACACTACCATGGAGGTTGTGTCAGAGGAGGTTGTGCCACTGAGGTACTAGCAACCATCCTGCTCCATGTCCTCTTTACTCAGAGCTAAGCTGGAGATGTCCAAAAAATGAGTAGATGTGGTGCTTTGGGACATGGTCTAGGGAGGTGTTGGGGTGAAGGTTGGACTTGATGATCCTAAAGGTCTTTTCCAAGCTAAGTGATTCTATGATTAACTCAGATCTTCACACAGCAAGAGGTGGCAGGAGAAAAATGTCCCTGGAGAGGCTGCCAGGAGGTTGTGGATCTCTCTGTGCAGGGAACCAGCACCTATTCCTCAAAGCAACTTCATTTTCTACCTTTATTTTATCCAAGATATCACTTGGACCTTCTCTTTGTTACCAACTCAATGCCTGTGTTCCTCTAGTTGGGTGTGAAAAATTTCTCTCTGATCTCAAAAGGTAAAACTGGTTCTTAAAAACCCCCAGAGAAGCTGAAAAGTCCTTCAAGGGCATGGCCAGAGAGTCAGGGAGATCTGAGGTGGCACCAGGGTTTGAGGTGGCACCAGGGTCTGAGGTTCTGAGCACCAGAGCAAAGCTGTTCTGTGCTGCCACCTGTCGCTGGGAAAGCCCCATTCAAGCAGAGCAGAGCTGACCAGACCTCCCACCACAAGTTCTGGCTTGGGAAGGGGCAGAAAACAACCTCCAGCCTGGTTTAAAGGTGGGGTTGGGGGTGAAGAGGGTAAAAAAAATACTCTTATTAAAAAAAAATCTTCATAATCTCAAAGGAATGTTCTTTAAACACATGCACAAAAAGATTATGACTCGATTAGCAAAAAATAAATGTGTGTAAATCTGAGCATTCAGATTTTAGGACTGAACTGGTCTGATGGTGTCCTCCACAGAAACAACTTTGGTGGGTTGTAAAGCAGCAAAAGACACTTAGGGAACAGCAACACCACAGCATCTCCTGGTGTCTCTACACACAGGATCTTCAGGGTTTTCTTGCAAACCTCCCTAAGAGCTGAGTCTCATTGTACCCAGAGATCAGTGGCCAAAGATCCCCCCAGGATTTGCCCACAGGCTGGAGATACCATTGGGGAGCCACAGGCTTCAAATAGCCCAGGGCACTGCTCCCAACCCTGAGGTGAGAAACCAGCACCAGGATCTACAGCTACATGGAGCAGTTATTCACTAAACATTGTGTAGGTCATTAAGTCTTTATCTGCTAGAGCAGATCCCATAAAAATCTATTGGAGATATAAAAAAAAATACGAAATTCAGAACTGAGGCTTCCACCCTAATTTGAGCCTTGAGTCAAGACGTGGAGCTGAGGGACAAGGTTTAGTGGTGCTGAGGGACAAGGTTTAGTGGTGCTGAGGGACAAGGTTTAGTGCTGTTGAGGGACAAGGTTTAGTGGTGCTGAGGGCCATGGGTTAGTGGTGCTGAGGGACAAGGTTTAGTGGTGCTGAGGGACAAGGTTTAGTGGTGCTGAGGACCATGGGTTAGTGGTGCCCTGGCAGTGCTGGGTTAATGGTTGGACTCCATGAGCTTCAAGATCTCTCCAACCAACCTGATTCTGTGATAAAATGACAAAAGTTCATCATTTCCTCTATAGAACCTTCAAGAGCCTCGTGGTGACACGTTTGTTCATCCCTACCATGGCAAGGTGAGGAAACCAGCTTGGTGCTTGCTGTGACCACCTCACTCTAGGAAATATTTAAGTCCAGTGAAGATGAGCTGGGACAAAGCTGCTCTGTGGAGCACCACCATGACCCAGGTCCTTACCTCTCCATCTGCAGAGTAATTGACTTGTGCAACGGTGACTGTGGTGGGCAGCTCGGAGGCATCGGCCAGCGTGGCAACTGTGGCACCAGTGCCAACCTGGGGGGACAACAGAATGCAGCTGAGGACACTTGGTACTGCAGGAGCATGTCCAGGGAATTCAGGCAAAGCCACACTCAAATGATCTCAGGTTAAAAGGCATCACACCCACAGAGAGTAATAAGAATGAGCCAGAGGGTGCCCAGGTGGCCAAGGAGCCACCAGCAGCCTGGCTGGGGTCAGCAGCAGTGTGGGCAGCAGGAGCAGGGCAGGGATGGTCCCCCTGGGCTGGGCACTGGGGAGGAACAACCTGGAATGCTGGGGTCACCCCAAGAAGGAGCTTGAGGGGCTGGAGCGTGTCCAGAGAAGGGCAAGGAAGGTGGGGAAGGGTGTAGAGCAGGAGTGTGGTGAGGAGCTGCTGAGGGAGCTGGTGGGGTTGAGGCTGGAGCAAAGGAGGCTCAGGGGAGACCTTGTGGCTCTGCACAAGTCCCTGCAAGGAGGTTGGAGCCAGGGGGGGTCGGGCTCTGCTCCCAAGGAATAAGGGACAGCACAAGAAATGGCCTCAAGCTGCCTCAGGAGAGGTGGATGTTGGAGCTGAGGAGAAATGTCTTGGTGGTCAGGGTTGTTGTGGGCTGTGCCAGGCTGGGCAGGGCAGTGGTGGAGTCCCCATCCCTGCAAGGCCCCAAGAAGGTCTCCCTGGAGCCTTCTCTTCTGCAGGCTGACCCACCCCAACTCCCTCAGCCTGGCCTCCCAGCAGAGCTGCTCCAACCCTCCGAATTCTTGAAGGCCAAGTCAAGCCACCACAAGCACTTTGCTCTAAACCACCTTCTCGACGCAGGCAACTCGACCCCAAGGCAGCTGTGCTGGGAATGGAAGAGCAGGAGGCTTTCACTGACCTGGATGAGGGACACGGTGCCATCGGGGTTACTGAAGGTCTGTACCACTGTCTGGGAGGGCACGAGGTGGGCTATACTGTGTGTGGTGGTGGTCTGCTGCTGGGTCTGCTGGTCCTCGAAGGCGTAGAGCAGGTCCTCACGCCCGTGCTGCTTGTAGCAGTTCTTCACGATGGTCCTCAGGGCTTGTGTCCATGACACCTGCCAGCAGAAGGACAAGGAGTGAAGAGTTGGGAGGAAAATCTACTGCAACCCTGTGGTTTCTATGGTTTATTGGGTGGTTTTCAACAAATTCATAGAATCAGAGAATTGTCAGGGTTGGAAGAGACCTTAAAGATCATCTAGTGCCAACCCCCCTGCCATGGGCAGGGACACCTCCCACTAGAGCAGTTGCTCACAGCCCCAGCCAGCCTGGCCTTCAACATGTCCAGGGATGGGGCTTCCAGCATCTCTCTGGGCAACCTGTGCCAGTGTCTCCCCACCCTCCTGGGCAAGAACTTCTTCCTAATGTCCAATCTGAATCTCCCCACCTCTAGTTTTGACCCATTCCCCCCAGTCCTACCACTACCCCACATCCTAAAAAGTCCCTCCCCAGCTTTCTTGGAGCCCCCTTCAGATCCTGGAAGGCCACAAGAAGGTCCCCTGGGAGCCTTCTCTTCTCCAGACTGAACAACCCCAACTCTCTCAGTCTGTCCCCATAGCAGAGATGCTCCAGCCTCTGAGCATCCTCATGGCCCTTCTCTGGACATGTTCCAGCACATCCAGATCTTTCTTGTCCTAGGGGCTCCAGAACTGGACGCAGAGCTCCAGGCCCCCAGTATCTAACCCTCCTCATACCCTCCTCCCCCCAGGACTCAGAAACCATCCTGGAGAGACCCTACCCTGCCCTGCTGGCATGGAGAGCACATCTGGCCAAGGGGAAGGGAAATTTCTCAATTAATCCAATTTCAGGAGCTTTCAAGGGTTCTATCTAAGGGATTGGGGCCAACCAGTAGAAAACCATCCCTGGCTGGGAAAACATCAACTGGCAGAGCATCATTTCCACCTCACGAGGTGTCCCTCCCCACCCCACCAGTCCTACATCACCCTGCCACCTGCACACCCTCGTACCTTTCTTGGGTTATCTCTGACAGGTTGGTAGGAACATCACCTGCATACAGGATCCATGGCTGGAGCTGCTATCCAAGAGTTTCTCATCCAGCTCTCTCTCATTTTTTTCCTGGCTCCACTGCACATCCTTGACCACTTCCCTTTAAGCACAAAGGTCCCTGGCTACTCAGGATAGGACAGTGTCCCTTCAAAGGCTTCAAGTGGTGGCCCCAGGGCTCAGTGTTGGGGCCTGGTCTCTTTAATCTCTTGATCAATGATCTGGACAAGGGGATTGAGGCACTCTCAGGCAGTTTGGAGATGACACCAAGTTGGGTGGGTGTGTTGATCTGCTGGAGGGTCAGGAGGAGCTACAGAGGGGTCTGGCCAGGCTGGATGGATGGGCCAATGGGATGAGGGTCAGCAAGACCAAGTGCTGGGTCCTACCCTTGGGTCACACCAACCCCCTGAAGGCTCCAGGCTGGGGGAAGAGCAGCTGGAAAGAGAAGGAAAAGGACCTGG
>VYZX01004752.1:17289-29276 GCA_013401335.1 Brachypteracias leptosomus | reverse complement strand
CAACCCCCCTGCTCCAGCAGCTCACCCAGAGCAGGGGGACCAGAGTCCAAAATCTCTCCACACAAGGAGACTCCACAACCTCTCTGGGCAGCCTGGGCCAGGCTCCAACACCCTCACCCCAAACACCCACCTCCTCCTGCTCACATGGAACCTCCTGGGCTCCACTTGGTGCCCGCTGCCCCTTGGCCTGGCCCTGGGCACCACTGACAAGAGGTGGCCCCATCTTCTTGCCACCCATCTTTTAAATATTGATGAGCAAAATAACCACCATAAAACCCTCTCATCTTGATGCCCAAACCCTGGACCACCAGAGCAGGACTGATGAGACACTGGGATTCAGGAGAAAACTCTTTGTCAAGAGGGTTCTTTTGGCCAAACTAAGCAATAGTCACACATGAAGAAGGAGCAACTACTTGAGACATGACAAGAGGGACAATTAAAAAGACTAGAGAGAAGAAATTGTTGGTGCTGAGGGTGGTGAGAGCCTGGCCCAGGTTGCCCAGAGAGTGAGTTTCTTGTCATTTAGATGCTTGGTGATGTCCTAAAAGGTTCTAAATGGTATGGATGGAAAACTCAATTCAATCTGGACCAGGAATAGATGTGTCCCACCTTCTATTTTCTATCCAGGCACGTGCTGGAGGAACTCAAGCCTGTGGGACAGCAGAAGGGCTATTGAGAGACTGTTCTGAACCTACTGAGATCACAGCTAAATCCAACTCCAACTCACAACCCTCCCCAAACTGCTGCTGGAGTCACAGGTTGCTCTTGTCCAACCCTGTTTACAACTCAGAGTGTAATATTAGAAGCACCCCAAAATAGCAGCAATTCAAATACCACCAGTAAGGAAGGGACTAAGATGTTGAGGTGCATTGAGGTAAACTCCAAAATTCCAGGTTGAAAAACCACCCAACCAGCTGCAATATCCTTCCAAGGGATTTATTTGGGCATCACCACAGGAAAATAGCCAAGTTCTTCCTGATTAATTGTAGAAATGAGCATTCATCAGTCCAGAAAAGGGAATTTTACTCCTGATTTCCTCCAGAAACCAGAAATTTCAGGTGTGAGGGAACTTCAGTGAGAAGCTGCTGCCTCCAAAGACATTTCCTCGTGGTGGCAGCTTAGTCCAGAAGCCTTGGACACCAGCCAGAAGGATTTCTGAAGTCATTTAAAGGGCCTTAAAAACTATGAAGATAAAGTTCCTCTCATCACACAGTGGTGGTGTCAGAGGTTCCTTTGATGTCCTCTCAGCTATGATCAATGGCTTGTTGACACCATGGCTGGGGGGACACCAGCTGTGGGAGGAGCAAAGCAAGCTAAGAGAGCAGGAGCTGCACCATGGAAACCAGCAGAAACCAAGAGAAACTGCACCAAACCCCATAAATTCTACATTAAATGTTAAATCTTGTGGATTAAAATGAAGGTCTGGGCTGCTCCATGGTGGGAACATAGCTTGGGTCATACAGAACCACTGTAGATACCATCCTCTACCACCACCATCTAGCTTAACCTGGCTTCATGGGTGCTCTAAACTGAGCTAAAATGTCCACACCAGAAAAAAAAATGACACCAGTATGAGTGGAAAAACTCTCTGGACTTATTTGTACCCCTTAGACAGAAGTGGTTTCACCTCAGATGCTGCAGAAGCACAAGACACCACCCTGGGGGCTACAAGAAAGTTGGGGAGGGACTTTTTAGGATGTGGGGTAGTGGTAGGACTGGGGGGAATGGGTCAAAACTAGAGGTGGGGAGATTGAGATGAGACATTAGGAAGAAGTTCTTGCCCAAGAGGGTGGGGAGACACTGGCACAGGTTGCCCAGAGAGGGGCTGGAAGCCCCATCCCTGGATATTTTGAAGGCCAGGCTGGCTGGGGCTTTGAGAAACCTGCTCTAGTGGGAGGGGTCCTTGCCCATGTCAGGGGGGGGGGAACTAGATGATCTTTGAGGTCCCTTCCAACCCTGACAATTCTATGATTCTATGAATTTAAGACCCCCCCCAGCTGCTGGCAGCTGCAAGAGCTCATCCACCTGCCCCAGTGACCACCAGCACCCGTGTCACCTCATGAGAGGAAGGGATCTAAAACACCTTCAATGATCTGGGTCAACATGATGTGAAGAGCTTTTTTTTTTCCAGTTAATTGAGGTTCATACTTTTATTCCACCAGATTAAAAAGGGGAACTGCACTTAGTCCATGTGAATGTTTTATTTCAGAAGCTGCTGCAAACTCCAGCTCTACATCTAGAGAACCTCCCAACTCCTTGCAAGGACATCCTGGAGTCATTCCTGAGAGGACACTGATCCAGCTGGAAATCAATCATTTGCCATTTACTACTAATCATCAAATCCTGTTGGAATGAAATGATACCTTTGAAATCATCTGTGCTCTTCTGGCCCAAAGCCCTCTCTGGATGTTCTAAGCAAGTCCACACCTCCTGAATTAGAACCATAGAATCACTGAGGTTGGAAAAGACCTCTAGGATCAGCAAGTCCAACCTTCATCACATCTCCCTGACCCCTAGATCATGCCCCAGAGCACCACATCTACTTGTTCTCTGAAGCCCTCCAGGGATGGTGACTCCACCACCTCCCTGGGCAGCCTGGTCCAGTGCCTGACCACTCTTCCAGTAAAGAGCTTCTTCCTAATGTCTAATCTAGCAGCCCTGAGATGTGCTCCACACTCATATCAAGAGGTCTGGTCAAAGCTGGAACTTATTTTTGAGATTTTGGTGGTTCTGACAACCATGAAGAACTAACCTCATTGAGAACCAACAGCAAGAGATCCTCCACTGTGATCTGCACGAGGAGCCACAACCAAAACCACTGGTGCTCAGCAAACCTTGAGAGACTTGTGTCTACCCTTTAATGGTCCCCTTTTCATAGCTCCTGAGATGCTCTGAATTAGTTGAGGGAAGGATTAGAAGACAACCTTTAGCAGAGGAGAGACAGCCAGACTTGGCTTGGTGCTGTCCTGGCTCAGTTCCTCCTCTATCTGGGCCAACACTGCCTGGTCCCTGAAGCCACATCTCATGCAAAGCCCAGCCAGGCTTGAGCTACACACAGAGCTTGCTCATACCATTTCCTCAAGATGCTGGTTAAGAAACCACTTCCAGGAGAAATCTGAGTTGGCAGGAGGTCTACACCAGCTGATCACAACTGCACAGGTTCTCCAAGTGCAGCTTGCAACCAAAAGAAGATGAGAAAGCCTCCATCTCCCATCACTTGGCTGGGCTATGTACCAACAAGCAAGGCCCACACCTTCTCCTGGTCTTTCCTCCATGGGGAAGAAAGAAAGAGGATCATAGAATGGTTCAGGTTGGAAGGGACCTTCAAGATCACCTCATTCCAACCCCCCTGCCATGGCAGGGACACCTCCCACTAGAGCAGGTTGCTCCAAGCCCCATCCAACCTGGCCTTGAACACCTCCAGGATGGAGTATGTCCTCTCTAGCAGGTGGGTTCAGGCTCTGGATAGCAGAGGTTTAGCTCTTTCCATGATGTCCACCTTGGAGATAATACAACAAATATAATATAACAAATATAATATACTGTTAATTTGCCTTCAGGATAAATTCGATACAGTTCCCATATAAAATTGTGCCTAGAGGGAATTACCACTGTGAGTTTAATAAGAAAACCAACCAGGGATAAGATCATTATCTTAAATATTCCCCCAAACTCATTTAAAATGCAGATTTAAACCCCCAAATTCCTATTTTCCCACAGCTATGGGACAACCTTTCCCTTGTTATTGGAGACAACTTGCTGGCCTACACCTCAACCCAATAAAAATCAGTTTTCTGGGGAAGCCAGAAAACCTCTGCAAGGTTTTAGGTGGGACTGAACCTCCAGGACTTGACACATCATCTCCTGTCAGCAGCACCACCTGATACCCTGCACAAAGGCCAGATAAGAGGCATCAGTTGACACCTCTCAAGGTATTAAAGTGCTCCTTTCACCAGGACCTCACATCAAAGAGCAAACACATCACCCTGCAGGGAAACTTCACCCCCAGAAAGGCTGGAAAAGAAACAAATAGGATTTGACACGTATTTAGGAGGCATCAAACCTATTTGCTGCTGAGGCACCACTTGGAGAGGTGATGGGATGGTCATTTCATGATGCAATTTGCAATGGGTGCTTTTTGCAGCTTAACTTCATGTGGTTAGCACCAAACTCCATGGGTTGAGGTGGTTTCTACTCAGACCCTTCCATGAAGTCAAACTCCACCATAAAACCACAACCCTTGGGTGGAATTCTCATTTATCACCCTCCCTGCTTTCCCCCCAGGCCTCACTTGAAGCATCTGGGGTGGGATTGGCAGTGGTGACTCTTCCTTACCAGTAACACCCAGGGCAGAACCTTCTTCTTGGGGCCTTGAGCAACCTGCTCTAGTGGGAGGTGTCCCTGCCCACGGCAGGGGGGTTGGAATGAGATGACCTTTGAGGTCCCTTCCAACCCAACCCATTCTCTGGTTCTATAGACACAGAAATCAATTTATTCTTCTTCTGTGATTCCATCATTCTCCAACATTCCTTGCAGGACATGTAGCCTGTCATGAGTCTAAGAAATTAGAGTTTCAAAGGTCTCAAATACCTCGAGTCTCAGATACTTTGAGTCTCAAATACTTCAAGTCTCCATCCACTCAAACTCTTTCTTTTTACTTAAAGAACCACCAGAAATCCCTATTTCAAATTATTTCACTTCCTGGCCGTAGCCCACAAGTCAGTTTAATGGTGGAGTGAATTAAGGTCTCCCCTCATCACTGTAGCTTGTTTTAATTACCATGCCAAGTTGGTCTTTGAAGAATTCCCAAGCCAAGCAGCACGACGGGCAACAGAGCTTGGCTGCAGGAAGGTGCAAACGTTCCCAGTTTTAATCCTCTTTGATGGAGAGGATTAGTGGTTGTGCTGGGCTACCAGGGAAAAACATCATGGGAGAGTGTTCCAGGGGAGGACTGGAGGGAGGGGGTGGTGGAGTGACGCAACAGGGGCTTGCTGGAGGACGTGGAGCTGTGAGGTGGCACGTCAGCTGTGACGTCCAGCATGGAGGAGGTCTGATGGGTTCAGCCTTGGCTGGATGTTCCCCCCATGGAAGCAAGAGCAGAGTCTCCATCCTTGGAAGGGTCTAGACTCCAGCAGCCATCCTGCTGTGCCTGCATTAGACTTGGAATCCTCTTGGGATTCCTCTTGGAATCATGGAACCACAGGATGGGTTGGGTTGGAAGGGACCTTCAAAGATCATCTGGTGCAACCTCTCTGCACTGAGCAGGGACATCTGCAACTAGAGCAGGTTGCTCAGAGCCCCATCAAACATGACCTGCAATGGTTCCAGGGATGGGGCAGCCACCACCTCTCTGGGCAACCTGGGACAGGCTCTCACCACCCTCAGCACCAACAATTTCTTCCCGAGATCTAGTTTCTTCCCACCTTGCAGGTATAAGAAGGATCTTGAGGGGCTGGAGCGTGTCCAGAGGAGGGCAAGGAAGGTGGGGAAGGGTGTAGAGCAGGAGTGTGGTGAGGAGCAGCTGAGGGAGCTGGGGGGGTTGAGGCTGGAGCAAAGGAGGCTCAGGGGAGACCTTGTGGCTCTGCACAAGTCCCTGCAAGGAGGTTGGAGCCAGGGGGGGTCGGGCTCTGCTCCCAAGGAACAAGAGATGTAAGAGGTTGAGGTTGGTGATGAGGAGAAATGTCTTCTCCAAAAGGGTTGTTGTGGGCTGTGGCAGGCTGGGCAGGGCAGTGGTGGAGTCCCCATCCCTGGAGGGGTTTCCAAGGGGTGGAGATGTGGTGCTGAGGGACAGGGGTTAGTGGTGCCCTGGCAGGGATGGGGGGATGGTTGGACTCAATGACCTCAAAGGTCTCTTCCAGCCAGAACAATTCTGTGATTCTATGATTCTAGGAGGCCAAATTTACTCTCTAACATGAACAGCCACAATGCAGAAGCAGCAAACCTGAAAAAACCCAACTCACAACCCAAAACAACTGTGGAAGAGGTTGGAACCAGCAAGCTCTAGAGAGGAGAATGAGCCACACTCTTTGAAGTCCCTTCTCCTTCAGGATGGAAACCAGGAGTTAAAGGATTTACTTTGTGCCCAAGAAAGCAGTGGCAGAAGCAGCAGCAGGAAACTCTCATGGCTGACACCAAAAATAAACGTGGGGAGAAGAATGAATTTAGACACTGCTCCTCTCCAGAGGATTTTGGGAGGTAAATAAAGCACCACGACTCCAAGGTGTGGTCTTGCAAGTATTTTTGACCCAGACTAGGGGGAGGTTTTCCAAGCCTTGAAGTCACCCCCGTTTGATTGCTTTAATTAGATGTTAGGTAATAACCAGTGGGAGGGGCTGGGTTGCTTTGGGGTTTCAGTTCTTGGTCCCACTGATTACGGGCAAGAAATTGGTCTGCAAATGAAAAGACACCTTCATGGTCTTCTGCTTGTGTTTGTGAAGGCAGCTGAAGAAGTTCAACCAGCACTTGGAGGGAATACACCTCTCCTAAGTGTCCTAAGAGTCTTCCAGCAGCTACATCTTTCTCAGAGGAGGACAAAAACCCATCCATAGTACTTCACTGACATCAAAACATCAATGCACACCAGGGATCCTATCACCCTGCTACGTGCTCCACCAAATCCAGCCACCACTTCCCCATCTTCTACCTGGCAGTAGAAGGGACTCCTTCTTGAAGTTTGGCAGATGACTTGTCCATGATGACACCAGACCAGCTTCAGAGTCCTTCCCATGAAGCTAAATGTGTCAGGAGATCTCCCAAACAACATGGTCTTAGAGCCTTGATCACTTGACCATCCTCTCCCAGCATCCCCCCTCACTAATACTCCTGGTGAGAACATCAGGCCTGCTCCTAGTCATCAACTCCACCATTCCCAGAAGAATAATGGGCTCTGAGGTCCCTCAGAAGGATAATGGGCTCTGAGGTCCCCCAGCAAGCGCTGTCATCACATGGGGATGAACAACTTCAGCCAACCCTCCTGATGGGACTGTCCAACCAGCAACTGGCTCAACCCCACTGGTTTTTGGGACAAACCAAAAAGCAACAGGGCTGGAATCAACAAACCCCCCAAATATCCAACCCTGGTTGGATGTAGAACAGATGTGAATTCTCCTCAAAGCAGGATGGTCCAGGTTTAGTCTGGACAGTTGAGAGGTTCCTGCCACCCATGGTACAAAGCCCTGGCAGCTCACACAGCTCTGGACCTTCAAACCTTTCTCCACACTAACTAAAAGATGTTGGACAGCAGAGAGAGTTTCTGGTGGAAGCTTAAGTTTTGGATGGAAGACAAGAGAAGACACCAGAGATCACCGAATCATTATGGTTGGAAAGGTCCTCTAGGATCATCAAGTCCAACCTTCATCCCAACATCTCCCTGACCACTAGACCACAGCCTCAAGTGTTACATCTACTCGTTTGTTGAACCCCTCCAGGGATGGTGACTCCAGCTCCTCCCTGGGCAGCCTGGGCCAGTCCCTGACCACTCTTCCAGTGAAGAACTTCTTCCTCATGTCCAATCTAAAGCTCCCCTGACACAACTTGAGGCCATCGCCTCTTGTCCTGTCATTAGTTCCTTGGGAGAAGAGCCCAACCCCAGCCTCACCACAACCTCCCTCACTAGAGCAAGGGACAAAGAGATTGGGGTGAGGGCACGTGGCTGCATCCAACAGGGAGAACGTGAGGAACCATTAAACCAACCATCTACCAACCAACCACACTCAAAGCCACAAGAGGATGGGCTACCTTTAAACACAAGAGTTACCCCAATGCCAAGAGGCTGTGCTAGAAAGGAGGTGGCACTTGACTCCTTCACACAGAGGTTCAGGAGACTTTCAGCAGGACAAACTTTACTGAAGATCCTGAAGTCCCATGAAGCTCTGGAGCTGGTGTGAAAACTAAACTGGAATAGGTTGGAATTTATATCTTTGATTTTGATTTACAATTATAATAGAATCACAAGATGGTTTGGAAGGGACCTTAAAGGTCATCACGTTACAACCCCCTTCCAGGGCAGGGACACCTCCAGGGATGGAGCATCCACAGCTTCCCTGGGCAACCTGGGACAGGGTCTCACCACCCTCAGAGTGAAGAATTTCCTTCTGATTTCCAATCCAAGTCTCCCTTCTTCCAGTTTGAAGCCATCACCCCTCATCCTATCCCAAGCCCTCATGAGAGGACCCTCCCCAGCTCTCTTGTAGGCCCCAACTGGCTGTAGCCAGACAAGCACATTTGACAAAGGTCCACCAAGGAGCTAATGAGGTTAATCAGAGGAGAGCCACACGAGTCACACCAAGGATCTGCTTCAAGGGCCACCTCAGCACCATTTTCCATCTTTCTACTACAGCAACTACCACACATTAAAAGCAAGATCCCCACCACGCAGCATAAGGGATGTAAAAACTCCAAGGGGTGTATTTTGAAATTATTTTATTAAATAAATCAAACAAAAAGTGATCCAAAAAAATATCTATTTTTTTATCTGTCTTATCTTTCCATAGGAAATAAAGTCCAAGGCTCCATTTTACGGGAGCATCAACACAAGCTGCTTCCTACTGGGAGCATGTAAAGTTCTGATGTATAAAATCCTGAATTAAATCTCCTCAGTGAAAGGAAGAGAGGGGCAGGGCAGAGTCACTGCACTCTGCTCCCATCCCAGAGGAAGCAGGTGAGGGGTTGACCTGCTAGAGGAGGAACTGGAAGTCCTCGTGGACAATAAGTTAACCATGAGCCAGCAATAGGCCCTCATAGCCAAGAAGGTCAATGGTCTCCTGGGGTGCATGGAGAAGAGTGTGGGCAGCAGGTCATAGGAGGTTCTCCTCCCTCTCTGCTCTGCCCCATTGAGGCCACCTCTGGAGTATTGGGTCCAGTGCTGGGATCCCCAGGTCAAGAGAGACAAGGAGCTACTGGAAAGAGTCCAGTGGAGGCTGTGGAGATGCTGAGGTGCCTGGAGCATCTGTGTGCCCAGGACAGGCTGAGAGCCCTGGGGCTGTGGAGCTGCACAAGAGAAGCCTCAGAGGGGATCTGCTCAATGCTGCTCAAGAGCTAAAGGGTGGGGGCAAGAGGCTGGGGCCAGACTCTGGTCAGTGGTGCCCAGGGCCAGGCCAAGGGGCAGCGGGCACCAAGTGGAAGCCAGGAGGTTCCATGTGAGCAGGAGGAGGTGGGTGTTTGGGGTGAGGGTGTTGGAGCCTGGCCCAGGCTGCCCAGAGAGGTTGCGGAGTCTCCTCTGGAGACATTCAAGACCTGCCTGGACACGTTCCTGTGTGACCTGCTCTGGGTGAACCTGTTTTGGCACAGGGGTTGGACCAGATGGATCTCCAGAGGTCCCTTCCAACCCAAACCCTTCTGTGATCCTTTCCCAGCTCAGAGGAGGGTAAGGCAGAAAAACAGTAACTCCCAAAGCCTTCAAGAGATGGAGAAGCTGCATGAAAATTTCCCTCAGATGGTGAATGCAGAGCAGGTGGAAGCAGCAATGGAAATATTCCCAGAGCATGTACGTGCACATGGCAGCACAAGTTTGACATGATGCAGCCTAGAAACAAGACTGACAATGAAGGTGGCCCCAGTGCTCCCAACCTGGGCTCCTGCAGCTGCTTGGGGTTCTTTATTTTCACTGACAAGGTGACATCTTCCAGGCTTGAGCTTGCCTGAAGTGAGACTGGCTGGATGAAGTCTAAGAAAAGATGATTCAGGCTCCTGAGCAACAGAAAAAGGATGAAATTCCAGCACTTGAAGGAGTCCTCATGCCAAAATCCCTCCAGTCTGAAAGCTGACATCTGTGGAGCCGACCAGGCGTGGGGCTTTGGGCCAGGAGAGTTCAGACAATGAACTGAAGTGCAACATTACAGCTTGTAAAACCCCTGCCTGGCCAACACTGCTCAGAAGTGGCCTTTGCTCACCACAGCTTCATCCTCTAGGAACAAGCTTATGCCTCATATTTTCTCGATGGAGTTATAGTGAAGGGCAACCTCCAACAGACAAGGGAAACACTGAGAGCTCTCACTGGTGTGGTTGGGTTTTTGCCAGGATACCTTCTTACATCACATTGTGCNCCCCTGTCCCCAACCCCTCCAGCTCCTTTCCCTTTTCCATCCACTCTTCCCCCAGCCTGGAGCCTTCAGGGGGTTGGTGTGACCTAAGGGCAGGACCCAGCCCTTGGCCTTGTTGACCCTCATCCCATCCATCCAGCCTGACCAGACCCCTCTGTAGATCCTCCTGACCCTCCAGCAGATCAACATCTCACCCAGCTTTCTGTGATATTTACTTGTGGGGCCAAGATATTTGCTGTGGCACTGGGCAGCACAGTTGGGATGACACAGTCACATCCACACAGGTTACACACTCATCACACAGAGCATGGCCAGGCCAAAGGAGCTTCCACAAAGCACAAAGTGAACCCCCACCACTTAACAGGGTCCACAGAAAGATTTTGGTTCAGTAGAGGCACCACTTGAACTGCCCCACAAACCCTGACAATGACCCTTTACAAGACCCCAGCTTCATTCCACCTGTAGAACGTGCCCATACATCAGGTCACACACCCAGCAATGCACAGATGCCATCGTGATATGTGGAGTTGTAAGAGCTGCACAAAACATGAGGCAGAAGGTTCCTCAGCTCTTTATACTCATGGTCTCAGAGCCCAAGTCTCATCCATAATAAAGCCTGTACATAGATGTCATGAGACTTCTGAAAACCAAGTGTGATACAATAAAATGCAATAAAAACCAACCACGAGTCTCTATAAACATGTGTAGAAAGTTACACGAGTGTAGGAGATTAATTAGAATCATTTAGGTTGGGAAGGACCTCTAGGATCATCAAGGCCAACATCTCCCTGACCCCTAGACACTGACATTTAACCAGGAGGGACAAGATGAAAACCCTGAAAAAAGAGCTGATATAATCCAGACCTTTCCAAAGTTACCACCATCAGGTACTTCCTCTTTCCCCCTCAATGGGAAAAAAAAAAAAAGAATTGCTCATGTTTTTATCATGGGCATGAAAATCTACATGAAAAAAGATTAACGTCTTCTCCTCTCATCTATTTCCTCAACATAAGGGCTGGAGAAGTTCAAGATAATAGGTTTTAAAACAGAGACACTGTGAGGGAGGTGAAGCAGAAGATGAGGTAAAGCTGGTGCTGAAGACAGGATGAACACATGTTGCCATGATGTCACCAACGAAACTCTGAAAAATAACGACTGCCCAGAGCCACCCCCTCACTGAAAACACTCTGCGTGTGTCCAGGACGTGGGAAAGGGTCTAAAATCCTGCCTGGACAACAGCCTTAGAGATAAAAACCAGACTAAAAACCTTCCGGAATAATCCTGAATCCTGGAAATACAGTTCCAGTGGAGGAGGATAAAAAAAAAATACCAAGCAGGGATCCAAATCTTGAAGAGAAGCACCAAAAAACATCTCCCCACGCTATGAAAATGATCTAGAGCTGCGAGAAAGCTACGACTTAGCAACCCCACACGTCCGAGGACTTTTGAGCCAAATACTTCTGGCCCCGTAATTATTATTTACACTAACAAGGTCCTGGGCACCTCAGTTCTGAACCAAGTCTCTCCTGAGCCAGATGTTGTATAACGCCAAGAACAAAGAGACACGATTTATGCTCCATTTGGGGTATGTTAGAAGGGGGGGAAAACCAAAAAACTGCAGAATTCTGCTCGGGTTGATTAAATTCACTGCCCTGCCAGCAGCAGCCCCACTCAACTCATGTACAAAAGGGCAGCCCCGGCCCAGGACGCTGCCACAAGGCATCCATTTGCAGGCAGGAAAAAATAGAAAATAATAAAAAAGGGGAAAGCAACAAGGCAGGGGAAGGAAAATAAAAGGGGAGAAGGGAGGAGAAAAGCCCCGCAAATGGCTGCAGCCGCCACCCAACTTCCCTTCCCCGGAGCGGGACGGGCTCGGAGCGGGGCCGGAGCAACCTGCTCCCGCTGCCTGCAACACCCGCCCGGGCCAGACGCGTGGGCCCGGGCCCG
>VYZX01004752.1:104-17057 GCA_013401335.1 Brachypteracias leptosomus | reverse complement strand
TATGGCGTCATAGCCCGGCGCCGCCGCCATCATGAGGAGGGCGAGGGCCGCGCCGGGAGACAGGGAGGGAAGGCCCCGGTGCCGCCGTGGGCAGGAGGTGAAGGGAGCGAGGAGGGAGGAGGAGGAGGCGGCGGGGAGCCATGTTGGGGAGGTCGCGGTGGGGAGTTGGGGGGCGCGGAGTCGGGGTAAGGCGGAGGCGGCGCCATCTTGGGGAGGTCGCGGCCGCTGCCCCCTCAGCGAAGGGGTTGGGGGCGGCGGGCTGGGCTTGGGGCTCCGCTGGACTCGGCGCCTCAGCCAAGCGGGATGAGCTTCCGAGAGTGTTTTGTGGGAAAAAAAAGCCCTTTTAAAACCATGGCGGCCTCCCGCCCGCCCCGCGGCTTTCCCGCCTGGTTTGGGGGTGGGAGAAACCATCTTGGTGAGGGTTGAAAAGCACAAAAAAAAGGGATCAAAATAAGACGTCAGGAGGCCATCTGTTTGTGGCCGTAAATCTTTGTGAGGGCTGCTGTGGCTCCTCAAAATGCAGCCTGGGCCCCGGCCAAGGGCATGGCTGCCCCTTCTGCTCCCAAAAATGGGGATAAAGATGTTTCTTCATAGACCCACCACCCACGTCCTACCCCAGACACAACGAACCCCTCAAAGCCTCTGGTTTGTGCTGCTGCCCAGTGGGTATCGTGAGCTGAGCTCTGCTTTAGCCCCACTAATTGCCCCTCCTGGTGTATGGGAGCTAATGAGACCTTATTTTATCATATTAGGGCTCAGAGGTGTTTGTGAGGATCACAGGGAGATGATGTTCACCTTTGAAGGCCCTTGGTGTCTCCAAGATTCAGTAGGAGCCTGAAATATAAAGGATGGGGATTTAAAACATGGAAAAGGAGATGAGGAGAAATAAAAATGGGTATAAAACCATGGGGAGAAAGAGGTAAAGGGAAATAAAAATGGGTATAAACCCTTCTTTTGTGAGTCTTAATGTCAAGATGTTTTCCACACACCTAAAGAATGACATGGAAAATAAAATGAGGAGAAATAAAAATGGGTATAAAACCATGGGGAGAAAGAGGTAAAGGGAAATAAAAATGGGTATAAACCCTTGTTTTGTGAGTCTTAAGATGGGACTCGATGTCTGAAGATGTTTTCCCCACACCTAAAGAATGACATGGAAAATCCAATGAGAAGGATATGAGGGAAGAGTTAAAAGTTGATTAAAAGCAGCCTGGAAAGCAAAATCTTCTCAGTAATTCTCCTTCATGAAGGACTTTACGTGGTCATTGTGTGCTCTGTGCTAAAGATCTGGTGGAATCAAAACTTCAAGAGACTTTTATAATAAAGTAATCACAATTTTATTTTTGTTGGTGTGAAATGTGTGTAATTTGTTTCAGATCAGGACATCAGCCCTTCCATCTGTGCCTTGTAGAAAGCTCTTATCATTCCAAAATGATAAAATTTTTTGTTACTATATGAATATTCATTATTGGGATTTCTTAAGTTCTCCTGGAGCACGTGGTAAGAAGGTCCTGTAAGAGGGGATGTGTCCAAGATGCCTCAGCACTGATAGCCAGGAAAATAATACAGAAATCATTCCATCTGATAGGATGCCACCAATTTTTAATCTTTACAAATAAAGCCATTAGCAGATGACTGGGTCAAAACTAGAGGTGGGGAGATTCAGATTGAAGAAGTTCTTCCCCAGGAGGGTGGGGAGACCCTGGCCCAGGTTGCCCAGAGAGGTGCTGGAAGCCCCATCCCTGGAGGTGTTCAAGGCCAGGCTGGATGGGGCCTTGAGCAACCTGCTGTAGTGGGAGGTGTCCCTGCCCATGGCAGGGGGGTTGGAACTGGATGATCTTTGAGTCCCTTCCAACCCTGACAGTTCTATGATTCTATTCTCTGACTTCTGAGGGCAGAAGTGATGACCACACCACCTGAAGATGCAAGAACATGGGAAGCAGGGTGTAGAAAACCAGCACTAACTGGTACAAGTGTCAGCACTTACTGTCCACCCCAGAGTCATGCTCCTGAGGAGCATTTTTTGAAGATCTTTGCTCCATGAGCACGTCCTCAGAGCACATTGTGTGGAAAATGAGTCTTGTTCTTCATGTGAGTGTCATCATAGCCCATAGGCTCAATCCCTGAGTTTTGGATGCTCTGCATTCCTGTCATTGGCCTCCTGTAGGTTTGAAATGTGGGTCCTGGCCAAAGGATGACTTTGAGATGAACGTAGCTTTTGATGCAGAAGGTCTTTTGGTTGGTGCTTGCTGCTTCTTGAAGATGGGAGCATCTCCCCAACCCAAGCAGACGTGGAGTGTAATAGTGGTGGAATTCCCTTGTGTTCATCAGCAGTTTTGGAGCAGGGCTACAAGCACCAGGACCTGGTAGAACCCAGAGTCCCCAGCAGGAGGAAGGTCACATTCTGGTGCATCACAGGAAGGTTAGATTTAAATGAGCCACCAAGAAAATCCCACAGTGGGAGGATGTCATAATTCTGGAAGAGCTTTGGGACACCCTGAAATCTTCATGGTTGGAGGTTTTAAGAACAAGTTGGACAAAATACTGCTCAGGAATGCTGTAGGTAGAGTTGTCCTGCCTCGGGGAGAGGGATGGATGACATGAGGTCCCATCCAGTTGCATGTTTTCAAGGCCACACGTTGCTAATCAGTTTGGAATGGGGAGATCAAGCCATGGGCTTGTGAAAGGACACACTGATGAGTCAGTGGCTGGGGAGGGTGCTGGGGCTGCAACACAGGCTCCTTTTTTTTCTACCCCTCTCATAGAATGGGTTGGGTTGGGAGGGATCTCAAAGATCATCTTGTTCCAACCCCCCTGCCATAGGCAGGGACACCTCCCACTAGACCAGGTTGCTCCAAGCCCCAGCCAACCTGGCCTTGAACACCTTCAGGGATGGAGCATCTACAACTTCCCTGGGTAACCTGTGTCAGGTCTCACCACCCTCAGAGTCATGAACTTCTTCCTAATTTCTAATTTAAATCTCCCCTCTTCTAGCTTGAACCCATTGCCCTCGTCCTATCACTACAGGCCCTTGTAAAAAGTCCCTCAAAGTGCTCTTAGTTATATTTGGGGCCTACAAGAAAGATGAGGAGGGACTTTTGAGCAGGGCCTGTTGGGACAGGACAAGGGGGGATGGTCTGAAACTAAAAGAGGGAGATTTAGACTAGAGAGGAGGAAAAAATTGTTGGTGCTGAGGGTGGTGAGAGCCTGTGCCAGGTTGCCCAGAGAGGTGGTGGCTGCCCCATCCCTGGAACCATTGCAGGGGAGGTTGTTTGGGGCTCTGAGCAACCTGAGATAGTTGCAGCTGTCCCTGCTCAGTGCAGGGGGTTGGATGAGGTGACCTTGAAAGGTCCCTTCCCACCCAATGACACATGGTGGGGAAAGGCCAGGCCCAGAAAGGTTTTACCTGTCCACATGTGGGAGGGACAAAGTGAGGACAACGTCATCCAGTTCCCAGTTCCAGCTCAGGTGCTGGGAAGTGATGGGAAAGAGGTCAGGAGACTACATACAGGTGCTTTAGCAGATCATCTGGTCTTTGGGTGGTGACTCCTGGGAAAGAACAAGAAAAGGGGTGAGTATCAAGGAGGGATTGCTGAGGAAAAGATGGACAGGAAAGCACAAGGGGAATGGGAGGGCCTAGGTCATAGAATCATAGAACTGTCAAGGTTGGAAGGGACCTCAAAGATCATCTAGTTCCAACCCCCCTGCCATGGGCAGGGTTGTTACCTGCTGCTTTGTTCCAGGGGTGGGTTATGACCAGCAGCCCACGTGGCTTCTGAGCTTTGGCCAACAGCCTCAGACAGGTCTGGCCTGAAAGTGCCACCAGCCTTGGGTCATGGATTTTGTGTGTTTTCAGGGTCCATGCACAAAGAAGAGCCCTGGGTGGAGAGCCTGAGCTCCAGTGAAGACTTTTCTCCTGGGGGAGTGTGGCTGCCTTACAACTGGAAGCTTTGCAAGCATCAACATGGGCTTTTAGAGACCACAATGATGTTTTCCTGAGGGGATGAGACTCATGCCCTCGCTGCTCTATTTAGGACATCTCCCAGACCAGGTCAACCCAACACTCCTATAGCTCAGCCAGGAGGGAGATTTCTCCCAACAGAGACACAAACAGAGCTTTAGGGCTTCCTGAACACCCCAACTCCTGCTTCTTTTACAACAACACTCATTAAAACCACCAAGAACCTGTTACCTTCTGGGGTTTCTGTGGGGAGGCTGATCTCCAGCACACCAGAGATGAAGGAGCTGCACGTGGTCATGCAGCAGAAGACACATTCTTGGTAGCAACTCTCTTCAGGGTCTGCTCACCACAAAAGGTCCTCAGAGATAAAACATCTGCTGCCTGTTGGCACGCAGGGGCTGCCTGAGCTTGCAGGGGGTGGAAGAGGTGGAGTCCCAGCCTCTTGGCATCACCTCCTGTTGGGGGAGAAGGAGGGGATGGGGCTGTTTCCTCTTCCACACAGAGTTTTTCCTTCTCATCTGAAGCCCATCAAGGAGAAAAGTGACTGATCAGCCACTTGGCTCTCAACAAAACACCCTGATGACTTGGCAGAACTCATTGAGGAGTTTTTCAGTGGAGAATGAAGGAGGGAAGAAGAGACACAGCTGCTGGGCCTCCTGCTTCTCTCCCTCTTTTAAAACAAATCACATCCTTTGCTTTCCTTCAATGTGAGTCTTTCCACCAGTGATGGTTCCATAAACCTTCTCTTTCCTCCAGGGAGAACGTTGACAGGGCACTGGGTTTGTTAGAAGTAGCCTTGATGGGGCTCTGGCTGCCCCCACAGCTTCTCTGGACCATGATTAGCCCCAAACTGAGTCTGACTTTTGGGAGGGATTCCTGTGATGAAAAGCTCTGCTAGAGTTTTGAGTAGTCACCAGGTTCTGGAGAGCTGGTGGATTCCTGTAACAGTCCCCAGAGCTTCTCAGGGCCCTGCAAACACATTTCTGGTCTTTCATCTGAATATAGAATCAGGTAGGTTGGAAAAGATCATCAAGTCCAACCATAGCCATGCTCTACCAAGTCTACTAACCCCTGGCCCTCAGCACCACATCTCCACACCTTGGAAACCCCTCCAGGGATGGGGACTCCACCACTGCCCTGCCCAGCCTGGCACAGCCCACAACAACCCTTTTGGAGAAGACATTTCTCCTCCGCTCCAACCTCAACCTCCCCTGCGGCAACTTGAGGCTGGTTCCTCTTGTGCTGTCCCTTGTTCCTTGGGAGAAGAGCCCAACCCACCTCTCTACAACCTCCTTGCAGGGAGTTGTAGAGAGCACAAGAGTTGCACCACTGCTTCTGGAGCCCCTGATAACCCCAGTCCTCCCTGGTGGGGCAGAGCTGGCAGGCATGGGTGCCACCAGCACTGCTCTGGTGAGCTTGGGAACACCTCCCCAAGGTGACACCTCCTTAACCACCATCTGTAGCCTACAACCCTTCCAAACACCCTGTTGCTGCAACACCTTTAGTCCAGGGCTGTGAACCCACTCATTTTGAGGTCCTGCTCCACGTCCAACCTGCTTTTCTCAGGGAGATAAATTCCCCAAGGAGTCACCAAGGACCAGTTGCACCCGTTGGATATTTAGGACTTGCTTTTCTTCATTACTCAAGGAAATGTTGCCTGTCTTGGTTTCCCCAAGCTGGACTCACTGTCCAAGCAAACTCTGCTTGGTTATTATTAGTGGAAGGAGCAGGGCTGAGTTTACAGCTGGGCAGGGCTGATAAGCTCCAGCTGATGGTGCTTCCTTCCCAAAGAACCATCTAGGTCCATGTCTCTCCTCCACACCCAAGACACCACGAGTAGGACTCTTGTTCTCTAACAGGGCCACCCAAAAAGCACAGGCTGGGTGGTTTCCTTCTAACAGAAGGATTTTACCCTCATCATAGAAGGTTTGAGGCTGGAAGGGACCTCTAAAGGTCATCTGGTCCAACCTCCCTACACCAGCAGGGACATCTCTACCTAGATCAGGCTGCTCAGAGCCCCAGCAAGCCTGACCTTGAAGGACTCCAGGGATGGGGCCTCCACCCCCTCTCTGGGCAGCCCATTCCACTCATCTATCACCCTCAGATTAAAGAACTTTTTTCTAATATCCAGCCTAAATCTCTCCTTTCCCAGCTTAAAACCATCACTCCTGGTCCTATCACTACAACCCCTTTTGAATAGACCTTCCAAGGTACTAGAGTCAACAGAAGTTTTCAAGCTCCTGATACCTCTTTTTATGGCTGTCATGGGACAAAACCACCAACCACCAGAGACAAAACCAAACTAACTGTGTTTTATCACAAAAAAACAAGTGTCTGTACAGTTTCCATGCAAGCTCAGATGCCAGAGGGGAGATGTAGATTAGAAGTAAGGAAGAAGTTCTTCACTCTGAGGGTGGTGAGACCCTGTCCCAGGTTGCCCAGGGAAGCTGTGGATGCTCCATCCTGGAGGTGTTCAAGATGAGGTTGGATGGGGCTTGGAGCAACTGCTCTAGTGGGAGGTGTCCCTGCCATGGCAGGGGGGTTGGAATGAGATGATCTTGAAGGTCCCTTCCAACCCAACCCATTCTATGATAACTCACTAAAAACTTTGTTGGACTGAGGCATCTGATTGGTTCAGAGCCTTGTCCATCAACTGAGGAGGAGCTTGTTGCTGTGGCTCATACCATGAAGTTTCTAGTCTTCACCTGCCACAATGGCTTTTAGCCCCAAGCCATGGCCATAGTGGCTTCCCTGGACTCAACACTTTGTGAAGAACTTCTATTTCTGTACCTGAATTTGCTTTTTCAGTAAAATCTCCTATATCACAACAAGTGGGATAGACCTCAGTAGATGTTCCTCTACTGAATCAAGACACCTGGGGCTGCTTCAAGCCCCTGCATTCATTTAATCAGAGGAATCACATCCTGAACTGCTCTGACAATATGAACCTAGACAACTAGTCCAGGCACAGGAGAAGACATTTAGATTTAGGGGAGATTAATCCCATGAATTGCTCAGTTTTATGGCTCTCATGTAGCAACATGTGAGAAGAAAACCTGCACGTTGGAGGTGTTAATTGTCCCCTGGTGCTGACGAAGCAGCAGGTTGTGAAGCACAGGGGTAAAAGCAACAAGAATAACAGGTTTAAAAAGAGGTAACCTGGGAATGAAAAGCTGGAAGTGGTGTCTTTTTACCCCAAAGAGCTCAAAGAAAGGGATTTTAAGAGCAAGGTGATGTAAGAATCCTCCCTTCAGGAAAGATCATAGATTCACCTAGGTTGGAAGAGATCATCAAGTCCAACCTTCATCCCAACATCTCCCTGACCATTAGACCACGTCATGAGAGGACATTGATCCTGAAAAGTACAAGATCATTGATAAACTGTGGGTTCTGACCAGGGGTAAGCTCAGGACTAGCCCAGCTCTGCCTCATGTAGCCATGGGGACAGTCCTGGAGCTACCTGAGAGCTGAACAACCCTGGGACATTCCAAGAGACACCTCCAGGAGGTCACCAGCCTGAAATCTCACAAACTATTAAACTACTTTGAGCTCCTTCCATGTAAGCTTCACTGCCAGGTTGTGAAGAGCTTTGAGGACCTACCAAAGCATGGTGCTAGACCTTCTCTGTGCTTCTAGGCAAGAAAAGCCAAGCATCAACTGTTGAGAAAAGCCAAAGAGCATCATGTGTAGAAAGCACTGGATAAACCCCAGCAGAAGATGCTTGTTTCACTAGGTCTGGGAGCTTCAGCTTTAAACAACAAATGAAGCTTTTCTTACCTTGAAGAACCAACGCTCAAGGTGAGGTTACAAAACTGAGATGACAAAATTGAGGTGGCTCAAGGAGACACCACGCTCCCCAGTGCTAGAAGCAGCAGTGATTTCATCAGGGTTGGCATTTCCTTCCTGTCATTTCTTCAAGCAGCAGACTGTTGCCAATAAGCAGATTGCAAGACGTGTCAGAAGCTTGGAACCAGCCACAGGGCTCCTTCTGAAGCTCTCCTGGGATGTTGCAGGAGAATTCACTTTCCACAGGAAGGTCAGGTTAAGAGAACTAGGAACATGGCATCACACTTGTACATCATACATGATCCAGCCTTCACTTCTGCTGCCTTAGGGGCTTGATAAAACCTCCTTCAACCCAATCACATCCTACAAACATGAACAGATGTCCTCAACCAGATCCCCTCCCCTCCTCTGATGAAAAAAAAATCCATCTTATACATGCAGAGCATTCCCACTTCCTCCTCCACAGCCACCTCTAGTGAAGGAGACATGGGGAAACTCCCAGCATCATGAAAAGCAAATGTCACAGAAGAGAAGTTCTCCCCATACAAACATCTGACAGTTTCTTGAAGGTCATTCAGCCTACAGGATGTCTCCAACTGCCAAGAAAAGAAACTCAGAGGAGCTACCACAGACATTTTGTGTTGAGGAAGAAGCCCAGATCACTCCTGCTCTGCAGTGAGTAGCTGGAACTGTGTAGTCAACATGAGAAGTGCTATGTTGTGTATTGCAGTAGGACACCCAGCAGCTCAGATGAGGATCTGGGGGCAGGTTTAGTCTACAAACATCTTTTTCAGACCAAGGGAAGTCAAAAAAAGAGTCCTGGATGGTAAATTAATTTTTTTCAGGAATAAAATACTTTAAGGAATGAGGCGTTTGCCATAAATGTGACCAAGAAACATCAGATCTTTTGGTCCTGACATTGTGCTTCACATGCCTGTTTCCCATCTCCTCATCTCCAAGGAGATCCCAGCATGACCACCTTCAAGGGAGACATAAATATGCAAAGCCAGGTGAGATGACCCATGTTTAAGTCTCTCCCAAGAGTCTCAACCATACCACCACTGAGAAAACCCAGCTGCCATAATTATTGTAACAGCTTAATTAATACAACCTTAATTCAAACCTCAGTGTTGTAGCTTCTGGTTGGACATCTCCATAGGTGTGGGGAGCTCCTCTGCCAGGCTGGTTATCTTCATACCCCACAGAACAGGTACTTCCTAATAACTAATGTGGATAAAGCACCTCCAAGAGATGTGTGACCTACTTCAATCACCCAGAGAGAGAAAAAGATTCTAGGATTTTCTGAAGTTCAATGTGATTTTCAACTTGCACTGAACAGCACTAAGTAGTTTTGCTTTCTTCAGCCCAGGGAAGCTGTGGATGCTCCATCCCTGGAGGTGTTCAAGACCAGGTTGGATGGGGCTTGGAGCAACCTGCTCTAGTGGGAGGTGTCCTTCATGGCAGGAACAAGATGAGCTTGAAGGTCCCTTCCAACCCAACCCATTCCATGATTCTATGATTCATGTAACCCATGTACTCTGGTCTACCAGAACATCAAACAAGGGCTTCCTTTCAGACTACAAGAGTCCTCAGCCTATCACTCAAAAGTTCAGACATTAAAGATATCCTAACCTTCAGCAGTAGTTCCATGTCATCTTTTAAAAGAATTTGATTCAAGAACTTGCACCAAAGAGCAAATTGCTCCATTCACCCCAGGAACAAGGGACAGGACAAGAGGAAAAGGCCTCAAGTTGCCCCAGGGGAGGTTGAGGTTGGAGCTGAGGAGAAATGTCTCCATGGAGAGGGCTGTTGTGGGCTGTGGCAGGCTGGGCAGGGCAGTGGTGGAGTCCCCATCCCTGGAGGGGTTTCCAAGGTGTGGAGATGTGGTGCTGAGGGCCAGGGGTTAGTGGTGCCCTGGCAGGGATGGGGTAATGGTTGGACTGTATCTGAAAGGTCTTTTTCCAACCAGAACAATTCTAGGCAAACAGAAATACCTGCAAGTGGTGGAGACTCCCTGTAAAGTCACATCCACTTGAGCCAGAAGTGAGTTGACTCTCCCTCAGAAGCCAGCAGCACATCCTGCAGCACTTCTGAGCCATGCATTCAACTAGAGCATTGAGCCTTTTGAAGTCCACCCTTTCCTTTAGAGTTGCCTGTTGGTCTTTATTACCCAGCAGGGAGCCTGAATCACACATAAAATCGAGATGAATCAAGGCATGAGAGAGGTAAAAGGGGATAAAAAGGCAAGGGGGGAAGAAAAAAAAAAAAAAAGTGTTTCATTTTGGGATGGTTGGAGGGTTTTCTCATCTGCTGCCAAAGAACTGAAAGGCAGCTTTTCACATGTGGAGCCTTTGTCCTTTGCACTTGGCTGGTCACCATCTGGTGGCCTCGATTGCATCACCCACAAATCAGAGTGAGTTGCTTTGAAAGAGAAAACATACAATGATAGTTCACTATTTCTTCCACTATTTTTTTGCAGGCTAAAACTTTGGAGTCTTGAAATTGTAGCTCCAGCTTATCAGAGGTGGAAAAATGGCTTCACTTACTCATAGTGGTGGTATCAGACCAGACCTCTTGCCCATCCAGCTTGTGGACACCTGCTGCTCACAGAGCAGCTGCTTCTGAGGAGACCACACATGAGGAGCTGCCCAAAGCAAGTGACTTCCCCCAACACCTAATCCAAATTCAATGGCTTCAGCATGGTGAGAGATTCTGCTGCTCTTCAGCTTCTCCTGCAGATGGACCCCAGGACCCAAACTGGCAGCAATGGTGGGGGCTGCCCCATGGTGAGCAGCAGACCCTGCCACAGAGCTTGGACACATCTGGTCTATAAAGGTCTGTGGAGCAAATGGATCATGCAAAAATGGATTTTTTTTCTTTTTTTTTAAAAAATGTTTAGCTCACGACACTAAATAGAGAGGTCACAAAAGATCATAGAATTGTTCTGGTTCAAAGAGACCTCTGAGATCATCGAGTCCAACCATCCCCCCATCCCTGCCAGGGCACCACTAACCCCTGGCCCTCAGCACCACATCTCCACACCTTGGAAACCCCTCCAGGGATGGGGACTCCACCCTGGGCAGACTTGCCAAGAAGACATTTCTCCTCAGCTCCAACCTCAACCTCCCCTGGGGCAACTTGAGGCTGTTCCCTCTTGTGCTGTCCCTTGTTCCCTGGGAGAAGAGCCCGACCCCCCCTGGCTCCAACCTCCTTGCAGGGACTTGTGCAGAGCCACAAGGTCTCCCCTGAGCCTCCTTTGCTCCAGCCTCAACCCCCCCAGCTCCCTCAGCTGCTCCTCACCACACTCCTGCTCTACACCCTTCCCCACCTTCCTTGCCCTTCTCTGGACACGCTCCAGCCCCTCAAGCTCCTTCTTGGACCTGCCCCCAGCATTCCAGGTTGTTCCTCCCCAGTGCCCAGCCCAGGGGGACCATCCCTGCCCTGCTCCTGCTGCCCACACTGCTGCTGACACCAGCCAGGCTGCTGGTGGCTCCTTGGCCACCTGGGCACCCTCTGGCTCATCTTCACACCCAGTCCAGGGGGACAATCTCTTGCTTTAGAACACTTGATACTTGGAGGAAATAGCTGCAAGTATTTGCTGTGACCAGAGACTTCCTGGTGGGTGATGGGGAAGCAAGAACACCAGTAAATGCAGAGGAAGAGGCATCGATGCACAACACAAACCTCACCTCTGCAGAACATGCCAACTGCAGACTAATCAGCAAGTAAACAGGACACACCCCATGATTTTCCTGACATGTAGATGAAAAATTCAGTGGAGTAGTGCAGTCCACTAGTCCAATACCACAAAACAATGATTTTACCTCCTCAGAGAGGGAACATTTTAAGCTGGAGAAACAGCAGAAGGCTTTAGAAGCCTTGAGTTTGGGTCTATCACACTATACCTGCCTGTTCTGTTATCCAGAACATTCCCTGGAAGTCAGGAAGGTGCTGCAACTCCTCCTGCAGTCAAGTCAATCAGAAATAGCCTTGAGAGGCAGCTCCCTGCTCTGCCACTGCAGATGTTCAACCTTGAGAAACCTCCTGAAATGGTGACATGGTGCTTCCTGTGCACACCACAGGGCAGCCTGGGGTACAGAGAGGTCTTGCAATGCTCCCACTCCTCAGGTGTCCAAGAGAACCAGGACGTAGAATCATTTAGGGAATAGAAAGGACCTCTAGGATCAAGTCCAACCTTCGTCCAACATCTCCCTGACCCCTAGACCACCTCTATGGCTGCCACACCACACCAGGAACCATCAGTGCTCCCAGGAGCATCTCCATAGAACCACAGAATCATTTAGGGAATGGAAAGGACCTCTAGGATCTAGTCCAACCTTTCCATGATCCCTAGACCATGTCTCAAAGCACCACATCTACTTGTTTGTTGAACCCCTCCAGGGATGGTGACTCCAGCACCTCCCTGGGCAGCCTGGGCCAGTCCCTGACCGCTCTTGCAGCAAAGAACTTCTTCCTCATGTCCACTCTAAACCTCCCCTGGTGCAACTTGAGGCCATCACCTCTTGGCCTGTCATTAGTTCCTTGGGAGAAGAGCCCAACACCAGCCTCACATCTCCCCTTACAGTAGCTCTAGCCCACTGCAGATCTTGTTTTCCCAACTTTCTCCAACATTCCACCCCTTTTGTATTCCCTCCCATCTCTCCACACCCTGTATCAGCTCAGGACACATCCTCACCCCTCCCAGTAGCTCCCCTGCATCCCTCCAGCTGGTGTAAGACTCCAGGAGAGAGGCAGAGCTTGGCTTGAGGTGTCACTTCACAATCTAACAAGGGCTGCATTAAACACGTGGAGGAAATGGAGTGAAACAGCTCGGAACTCTAACACCAGGCTTGTGGTCTCTGGCCAGGATGTTTGGACTCAGAGAGGCCTAAAATAGGACCTCTTGTGACAAGTGATGGTTCCAAACTAAAAGAGGGAGATTCAGACTAGAGAGAAGGAAGAAATTGTTGGTGCTGAGGGTGGTGAGAGCCTGGTTGAGGTTGCCCAGAGAGGTGGTGGCTGCCCCATCCCTGGAACCATTGCAGGGGAGGTTGGCGCAACCTGCTCTAGTTGCAGATGTCCCTGCTCAGTGCAGGGGGGTTGGATGAGGTGACCGTGAAAGGTCCCTTCAACCCAAACCGTGCTACTATGCTATGAAAACCACTTACTGCAAGGGCAGACCCAGGGGCAGGGGTTCATCCTCACCTCTGCCTGCCTATAACAGCATCACTGACAACATCTCTAAGCTGGATCTCCAGATTTCAACTACAGCCACAGGAGGGCTGGTGGTAACTCCCCAGAGCTTCAAGCACCACTTCTCTGCCCAAACCAAGCCAGGAAGGAGGTCGAGGTGAATCACCCAGATACACAGACCACATCACTCTTTGGTAACCCAGAAAGGGAACACTGGGTGACTCACAGAGCTGCTGATGTTACAGAAGTCATCCCACCACTGTCAATCTCACCATGGTACCCACACTCTGAGCTCAGGTTTCCACCAACTGGAGGCAAACCAAAGCTACTGGGGAGCACGTCCACCTGTGAACCAACAGCAGCAGTAGAGGGAAAGCAAAGCCCAGCACAGCCCCTTCAGCCTGCAATGTTTTATTCCACACAGAACTGGAGGGAAGGGCCCACAGCTGAACTCACAATGGCCCAATGTCACTTACCAGCTGTCACTCTGGGCTCGAGCCACAACAGGAGTGTCTTTGTGTAGACACAACAGCCATTATGGCAAAAATATTTGAGCTAAACCACTGCAGAGGTCACCACGAGTCTAAAAAAGTCTCTTCTCACTGGAGAGCTTGGTTTTCACTCAGTCTTTTACTTCCCAGCCATGGTTTTCTTCTTTTTCTTCCCCTTTTTCTTGGGGGAGCCAGGCCAGAGGAAGCCCCGGAGCTGCAGGCAGGCTGG
The DNA here is from genome assembly GCA_013401335.1 of Brachypteracias leptosomus. NCBI lineage: Eukaryota > Metazoa > Chordata > Aves > Coraciiformes > Brachypteraciidae > Brachypteracias > Brachypteracias leptosomus. The sequence continues at coordinate 3,397 of VYZX01004752.1, read as the reverse complement.
GGCATTGTGACAGGTGTAGTAAGCATTGAGCAGGGAGGCTGGGCTGAGGACATCCACCTCCTTCACCACCTTCTGCCCTTGCTTTTTGGACCTCTTCCCTTTGCCACGCTTGCCTTTGCTCCCTTTAACTGCCTGCAGAGAGAAAACAACCACAAAAACACTCAGTCCTGTGTCTTGTCTCACTGGAGGATCCCAAGACATCCCAGAACAGCTGTTTCATTGTGCCTTAGATTGGAGCTGATGCTGTGAGCCCCTCACCACAGTCTCTTCTGCTTTGTGGTGAGTTTATCTACAGGCTCACAAGCATTAATACACCCTCCCCAAATCCATCTTTGCTCTCCCCAAATCCATATTTGCTTTCCCCAAATCCATCTTTATAGAATCAGAGAATGTTTGAGGCTGGAAGGGACCTCTAGAGGTCATCTGCTCCAACCTCCCTACACCAGCAGGGACATCTCTACCTAGGGCAGGCTGCTCAGAGCCCCAGCAAGCCTGACCTTGAAGGACTCCAGGGATGGGGCCTCCACCCCCTCTCTGGGCAGCCCATTCCACTGATCTATCACCCTCAGATTAAAGAACTTTTTTCTAATATCCAGCCTAAATCTCTCCTTTCCCAGTTTAAAACCATCACTCCTGGTCCTATCACTACAAACCCTTTTGAATAGACCTTCCCCCACCTTTATGTAGGCCCCCTTCAGATACATCAGATAGATGCAGCCAGGTGGGGTCGGGCTCTTCTCCCAAGGAACAAGGGACAGCACAAGAAATGGCCTCAAGTTGCCCCAGGGGAGGTTGAGGTTGGAGCTGAGGAGAAATGTCTCCATGGAGAGGGTTGTTGTGGGCTGTGGCAGGCTGGGCAGGGCAGTGGTGGAGTCCCCATCCCTGGAGGGGGTTCCAAGGTGTGGAGATGTGGTGCTGAGGGCCAGGGGTTAGTGGTGCCCTGGCAGGGATGGGGGGATGGTTGGACTCAATGACCTTGAAGGTCTTTTCCAACCAGAACAATTCCATGATTCTAAACCTCCCTTGATGCCATTTCACTGTCAGCAACCCTTCAGTTTCCTGCCTCTATGAAACGTGCCATGGATAAGCTGCAGACTGCAGTCCACTCACACATTGCAGCACACCCTGAGCAGTGGTTCCTGCAGCGTGGGAAGCCAACAAGCTCCAGCAGAGTGCTGTGAACACTGTCAGAAGTAACACCCTGTGCATGCCCGTGCACACACAGCAGTGCCAGAGCCAACAACTGACACACCACTTGGAAACCAAAATTCCTTATGGATTTATCAGGCAACCAGAGGACAAGTGATGCTGAACTGAGCACAGTTCTTCTCCAGTGTCTCCAGGCAGGACTCACACAGACCAGACTCTTTACCCCAAGCCCTTGTGAGTTTTCAAACTACATCCCAACATGACACATGAGCACTCTTCAAAAGTACCAGGAAATCCACGTTTGTGCAGCATTTCCACTCACCCCCAAGAAATAAGATTTGAGGCTTTATAGGCTGCGTGCAGAATGTTACAGCCTGTAGCCAAGAACAGTATTCTTCCTAATATTATTAATTATTACTAATTCTTCTCTAGCTACAAATCAGAATCAGGTGCCCACTTGCACACACAGCTCAGTTTATAGGATCACAGAATGGTTGGGTTGGGAAAGACCTTAAAGGTCATCAAGTCCAACCATTATGTCCTGCAGGCTCAGGAAGGAACCTTCTGGGTATTAACTCCTTATAAAGTGGTATTAATGCTCTTCAGAAGAATCAAAGCTGTATTACCATGGCTGAGTCTCTTTATGGAGCAGTGGGGGACTCCACATCTAGCACTGAAGATGGACCCTGCAACAAACAATCACACAGCTGGTTACATACTGTGCAAAGCACTCGTATCATTCCCCTCTAAACTCTGGAGTTAAAAGGAAAAAGAGGGAAAAAAAAAGGTAAAAGTCAGTGCCCTGCAAATACAGGTCAAGGTGTGTCATACCTAAAAGCATTTCTTTGCAGACAACCACCTGTGAAGTCATCTACTAACTGCCAGGGCTCTGAGCTTTTCAGCAAAGCCCTTGGGATTTAATCAGAGAATCACCAAATACCAGGTTGGAAGGGACCTCAAGGATCACCTGGTCCAACCTTTCTTAGCAAGAGGCCCAGTCTAGACAAGCTGGCCCAGCTCCTGTCCAGCTGAATCTTCAAAGAGTCCAATACTGGGGACTTCACCACTTCCTTGGGGAGATTATTCCAATGGTTGATTGTTCTTGTTGTGAAAAATGTTCCTCTTGTGTCTGACTGGAATCTCCTCAGGAGTGACTTGTCCCCATCACCCCTCCTCTTTTCCATGGGTCTCCTTGTACAAAGGGAGTCTCCAGCTCTTTGTAGCCACCCTTTAAATACTGGAACATGGTGCTAAGGTCTCCCCTAAACTTTCAAGGAACCTTCCAGTCCCTAACATTCTGTGATTCTTTTCTCCAGGCTGAACAAACCCAGTTCTCTCAGCCTTTCCTCATCTGGCAGCTTCCCAGTCCCTGAACCACCTTGGTGGCCCTTCTCTGGACCCTCTCCAGCTTGTCCACAGTTTTTTTGCATAGTGGGGACCAAAACTGACCACAGTGTTCCAGGGGTGACTGAGTGAAGTGGGGTAATGACTCTTTCTCTGCTGGTGATGCCCTTGTTGATGCCCTCAGCATCCCATTGGCTTTCTAGGCCACAGCAACAGCAAACACTGTTCACTCATAGAATCATTTTGGTCGGGAGAGACCTTTAAGATTGAGTCCAACCATTCCCCGAGCCCTGCCAGGGCACCACTAACCCCTGTCCCTCAGCACCACATCTCCACACCTTGGAAACCCCTCCAGGGATGGATTTTTATATAAATTTCATCTGGCATAACCAGAATTTACATCACAATGGCACACCAGAACACCAGTCCTGGCTGACCACAGCCTTGGAGGAATCCATGAGCACCTTTGGCTCACAGAAAGTAGGGGAAATCTTTCACTTGATTCTAATGATTTTAACCTTTACACAGCAGAAGAAAACAACAGGGGCTTAAGATTTTAGCGGCCAGGCAACACGGAATCACAGAATCATTTTGGTTGGAAGATGTCTTTAAGGTCATCGAGTCAAATCATTAACCCATCCCTGCCAGGGCACCACTAACCCCTGTTCCTCAGCACCACATCTCCACACCTTGGAAACCCCTCCAGGGATGGAGACTCCACCACTGCCCTGCCCAGCCCTTCACAACCCTCTCCATGAGGACATTTCTCCTCCTCTCCAACCTCAACCTCCCCTGGGACA
>VYZX01004746.1:0-18164 GCA_013401335.1 Brachypteracias leptosomus | reverse complement strand
ACAGCTTCATGGACAAATTGAGTTACTGTTTTCAGCTCTTAACACAGAAAGTACAGTTATTATAGATCCAACCAGACTTGAAATAACCTACTGAACTGGCAGTGTAAACAAAATGGAGTAAAATTTGTATCCCTAATTTTTGACAGGTTCTGACATAACAGACTCCCTCCCTCTCAGGCTGAAGAACACCTGCTAATAAAACCAATTACTACTAAAAGAAAAATCACAAACATTTCAGTCAAAAAAGTGAAGGCAATAGAAATGTTTCCTTTTATTATATTGTTTCCCTAGGCTTTTAAATGCAGGCATCAACACAGCAAGACTCCAAAAAAGTGCTCAGTCCTCCTCCACTACCCTTTCACAAATCTTCTCAAACAAAAGGACAAAGCTATGTTTACTGTTTATACATTTCATGGTATAGAGTTAAAGATACCCATTCTTCCTAACAAATAACAGATTCAGGAAATTGTGCTGACCAAAAGTCTTGTACTTTACAGCTTTAACTTCATCAGGCACCCTGTTTCATTTTAATGATTTTCAAATTAAATTTTAAAAAGACATAAAAAAGCAATATGCAAATGAAAACTAGTTACATGCTTTAAGCAAATATACAGGATAACTGAAATCTGCCAACATACGTTAAAGAACTGCATGATTGTAGAGAAAGAAAGTAGCAAGTAATTTCCTATTAGGATCTTAAGCTACCCACTAAAAATTCCTTGTCTTAAAGTAATTACAGGTTTAAAAAAAATAGATAAATCAAACAAATGTACCTGTACTTGTTGGTGAATTTATTTCTTGTCTGATATTTCTACCTGCCTGGCTCCCAGACCTTGCAGTTTCTCGTTGTGGTTCTAGTATATCTCGGTATTTGGAGACCATCAGAACAGAAATAAAGTAGACTACCGCCAAAGCTAAGAACTGAGCCTGTTTGCTGTCATCCTGTGTTGGAGACAAAGGAACAGATCTATAATATTGGACATTTACATAGAATTTTTACAGAAGATCATCCCAAGACTTAATAAATAATACCTTCCTGAAATGTTGTATCTGTTAGCATAACAAATGGATTACATGTAAGATTTAATGGATTATCAGTGGAGTACTATGCATACAGCATAGTACTGAATTTTACAGGTAATTTGACAACTACACAAATCTCTGGGATTGTGGAGTCAATGGGCTTTACAGAACAGAGGCCTGACTCTGCTCTGAGAGTACTTTCAAGGCTTCCCAACAGCAAGACTTTCACTGTCCCAAGGATGAGACTCTGAAACCTCCTGCCACAAGAAGGTAAGAGGCACTACTGCTACGAGGGAAAGCTGAGCCTGCTGATGCTTTTCTCACTAACACTGGATGCGTAAGCAGGTGTAACAGCTTCTGGTAACATGTAAAACCAGAAAGGATATGACCATTGTTTTTCTTCCAGCAATATATCCCAGCTCGTACATTCTGACTTCTCCTTCAACAGGATTGTCAGCAGTAATTCTAGTTTTCCAGGACTCTCATTTAAGTAAATGCCAGGAACACAAATTTGCTGTTTTCTTCCCACTCCACGTAGTCTGCTGTTCTATGGCAACTACCATTTACGGCTTAGATACCATCTTGATTGAGCTTAGGTTGCTGTAGTTCAACTGAAATATCTTTTATTATTATTATGGTGTAAAACCCAACATGGTAGAATCAAAACTTCAGCCTCTATCTACTCCTACAGTAGTTTCACCATGTCTCAATTCTGCAATACACATTTTCTACTACAAATCTACTGCTTGCTTTCTATGTTTTCTGAGTGTTATTTAATTTCGCTGCATGTCTTCACAATTCTTAATATAACTAGAAATTCTTGTATTCAGTTCTTTCACAGAAATGCTAGAAACAATACTTCCCCTATTACCTTCTCCAGTTAAGTAAAGAGTAGGTGATGGAAGATCTCCACCTAAATTCAACCTTGCCCTTTCAAGACGATCAGGTCATCTTGACAGAAAACTGTTTTTTCATATCAAGTTCTCTACTTTCTTCTTTTTAAAGCAATTTCTAACTTCAGTCTTCACTTCAATCCACTTGAACTTAGGTTGGATAAGTTTAAACATAACACATCTATCGGCATATATATAATAATTCCTGTTGTACTCTTTTAACACACACTCAAAGTATGGTGCAGTTTTATGCTAAAACCAGTTGTAGACAAATCTGAAAAACATTTTAATATACATTTATATACAGTATATGTATATATATCTTTAGCACAAGTAAAAATTGTCTTTATAAATCAATTTGCTGCAGTTCTGCAGTACATACACTAATTCTTCCTCCTACCTTGGTTGGACAAATAGCTGACACCTTTAGCAATACAGTTTTAATCAACATACGTCATCACTGATTTATTCTGGCTGTGATTATTTGGCTAATCAAGTCTGACTGTTAAACACAGTTAGCTACTAATCTCAAATACCAGTATGATTTTAAAGTGCAGAAAGTGTCTGGTAGTTACAAAGCCACAAGCAGATGGTTTGCAGATAATATATGAGGTGCAACCTATTAAGGATTTTTTTAGTTCCGGTACAATTAAAATAAAAGTGATAATTTTGCAGAAGAAAGAATTAAGCATATATTACTCACCACATCACGAAAAACAACTGCTCGTAGACGATTAATATCAACATCCTGAAGAAGCCTATCAGGGTCTTTTATAGGAGAAAGATTGCCAGGGACATTTTCAAGGGGAGCCTGAAAATAAAAAGTAGTGAGATTTCCCCACACACACAAATATCAAAGCATTTCTGTTAGAACCTTAATTTGATACCTATTTAGATATTGCATCAATCTTTGATGCTTTTTTGCTAGCAATATACCTCCAACATAATACTCAGACAAGGGTTCTAGAAATAAAGAGCTGTTTTGAATTATTGTACTAATACTAGATACAAATTGTTACATCTTCCCCGTATCTCAGAAAAAATGTATCTCTTCCCAGAGATAATAATAATAATATTAATTATGACAGTAATTTGCACTCAAAAGGTGATTTCAGATTACAGTTGTTTCATAGCAGTACAATCAATTATTTCTGTGTTAAATTTAAAAATAAATAAGCAGAAATATTTTTTTTAAATCAGTTTATATTAATTTTACTGAGAATTATTACAGACTACTTACAGGATAGCTGCTATTATTATAAAAGCACAGAGTTGTATGCTTCCTTTAAAAAATGATAATGTATTACAAACGATGCCTGAATACCTAAAAGTCTCCTTATACTGATTTGCTTTATACAGAACATGATAATATGGAGAAATGTAATGTTTTTGTGAGATTTAATGAAATAATATTGCAAAAGAGCTGAGTTTGTAAATGCCATCTGAAAAAGCTTTTCAAGAAGAAAACCCACTGAATTTCATAATGAAAACACGGTAGCAAAAAAAGGAATCTTTGACATCATACAAAGTGTTGTATTTTAGTCACGGGCTGTACTAAACCGAGATTTTAGTTTCAGGAAGCCGAAAGTCTTAAAGCTGTAAACAAGTTAAAAAAGAAGATGAACAATGAATTAATGAAACTGGAAAAACTAAGCTGTAATTGAACACTAAACTTTCATTCCTAAAATCAGATAGAAAATACTGATGTCTAATATACATGCAAAGGTCTGTTGAAGTTACCAGGACTCTGGTGCTCAACCAACAAAGATGTGATTGCAGGATCTCATAAAAACTACAAGTGGCCTGACAGATTAAAAAAGCTATGCAGGTACATGTGACAGAAATGAGTTATGGAGCTTGCTCTTTGAAGTAGCCCAGACAAGAGTGAAAAAGCTCTTTAAAATTGCTCCAGTCATACTGCTGTATTAACATTTTCTTGTTTCAAATAAAACCCTTGACATACTTTTATTGTAAACCAATTAACAGCAAAAATTTAAGCTTTTGCCAAACATTTGAGAAGGCAGTTACAATGATTTTCTGGTCCTATAAAGCAGCAGTACAGACTAGTCATTGCTGTTGGTAACTGAAGACTGGGTTACCTTAGTTGCTGCTGATGCAGTTACACCCTGAAGAGCATCTTGAGTTTTACTGCTGATTAATGACGTCTTGTTCACTCTCTCTCTCTGCCTTTGCCGACATTCTAAGCAGTTTCTCACAGCCACACAACAAACTGAAACAAAGTAAATAAAATGTTAAAAAATAGAATATTTTCTCATTATTATATTCAGAACAGTCTGTACATCTAGTTTGATGTGTCAATAACCATTTCCAACTAGTAAGTGCAACATAGTTCTCACATTAGAGACACTGTTGGTACTAAGCAAGCATTATGGTGACTTATTTAATTCTTTAGTTGAACAACTAAATGTTTTATATAACTGCTATATCACTACTTTAAAATTTGAAAATTATTAGTCCTAGTACTGCAGCTATCATATGTTATTGATTGGTTATCAATATTTGAAATCTGAAAGTATTTATGTACAGGTAGAATAGAAAAAAAAATAGTAGGCAATAATTTAGAATTTGATGAAAATTGATCATTGAAAATAAACCACAAGTTTTATACTGGGAGCAGTATAATTATCAATGAACCTAATAAAAATCTGAGTACAAAAATTATTCATAATTTAAGAGATGAAAAAGCATGTGAGACATAAGATTATCAAAACAGCATAATTCTAAATGACAGTCAAAATTTAAGGTTCATAAGGATAAATTGATATAGTTTGAATTATTCATCAACTTATAGATTTCCTAAATTAATTCTAACAGTATATAGCAAATAGTAATAGTGAAGAGAGGTGCCAGACTATTGCAACATAGGTCTACAGAGTTTTCATATGCATCCCATGCTTTTGATTTCACATAGCCTATAAATAGTCTTCCAAATCCATGGAGATTTGGATTAGGAAACTTGCAACATGCAGGTAGTAAAGCAGTTTTAAGAAAAAAAATTATCCATTTACTTACTTATACTTAATATTTTTACCTCCACAAAATATACATATATACATAAGAAAGAGTAATTTCAGACATGTCACCTTAGCTTATTCTTGTGCCTAAACTGAATCAACCTTAAAACTGCATAAGACCAATAATAAATGAGATTTTATCACATCATTGTCAGAGTCAGTACAAGTCCTTCCCTACACGTGTCACTATTTGATCCATCTGTAGCTCATTGATCTGTAAGTAATTATTTAAATACATACTGTCTGCTGACTTACCAAGCCTTAGGCACTGTCGCATTAGACCTCCAGAAGACATGTTTTTTTCAGCTTCAATCTCACTAAAATTTAGAGAACTGGCAAATACTAGTACATCAACCATTGCCATCAGACGGCTGAGAAAAGTCACTGCTGTCTCTGCTGACATTCCTTGTGTCACTTCAATATTTTCCAGTTCAGTCTTTAAAAGGAGATAATTGAGTTAAACAGTTTGAACACAACTGAAATATAAAGACAGCACATACACATACAAATCTAAATTGTTATGCTTAATGACAAACACATGGAAATTTATTGTAAAATCTCTTCCTATTTCCATTAACATAAACTGTGAGTGAAATTCAATGTAAGATAGCATGAAGAGTGAGAAAATTGTTTATATTTACATGCTTTAATAGACAAGAAAAAGTCTAACATAAATGAGAAAGTTAATTGCAATTACATGAAAACAAAGTGTTGCCAGATAATAAAACAATGCACTTGCATTGTTTAAGGTTGCAACATACTCCTATATTCTTCTATTGGCTGAGCAAACTGACAGGTAACAGATAAAAGTGATTACTGTCTGTATAGCTTTTATTTTCCTTTTGATAAACAAGTAAATGTGTGGAGTGGAATGGGAAAAAAAAGGTAGTTTTATTCTGTTTTGATGAATTGATTCTCTCTGGGAATGCTTATTCATATAAGCATCTGACAGAGTCCAATTCTNGTGCTCATGCAGCCCAGAAGGCCAACCGTATACTAGGATGCATCAGGAGGGGTGTGGCCAGCAGGACAAGAGAGGTGATCCTTCCCCTTTACTCTGCTCTTGTGAGACCTCACCTGGAATACTGTGTCCAGTTCTGGCGTTCCCATCATAAAAGGGACATAGATATGTTGGAGCGGGTCCAGAGAATGGCCACAAAGATGATCTGGGGGTTGGAGCATCTCTGCTATGAGGATAGGTTGAGGGGACTGGGATTGTTCAGCCTGAAGAAGAGAAGACTCCGGGAGGACCTTATAGCTGCCTTCCAATACCTGAAGAGAACCTACAGGAAGGCTGGTGAGGGACTCTTCATGAGAGTGGTCCAACGACAGGACAAGGGGAAATGATTTTAAACTGAAGGAGAGTAGGTTTAGGATAGATCTTAAGAAGAAGTTCTTCAGTACGAGGGTGGCGAGACTCTGGAATAGATTGCCCAGAGACATTGTGGATGCTCCCTTCCTGGAGGTGTTCAAGGCCAGGTTGGATGAAGCCATGAGCAACTTGGTCTAGTTGAGAGGCATCCCTGTCCACGGCAGGGAGGTTGGACTAGATGATCTCGAGGGTCCCTTCCAACCTAAGACATTCTATGTTTGTATGAGATCAGAAGAGAGCACGTTTACTCCCTCACAAAAGCAATGTGGAGGAAGTTATATGGCCTGCAGCTCATTTCCCACAGAACAGCCACTGCTTTTCTTATGTAGTGTTGGACTCTCCATAAAGGGAATCCACAGAAAAATGCTGAATGAGGCAAATATTTCTAAAATCTAAAGAGGGGTCATGTTTTATTCCAAAAAGATACTTAGATGTCCAGAGTCATGTTTTGAAATCCACTCGGGTGTCTAACAGTGCAGATAAGTGAGAAAACAGTAAGTTTAATTAGAAAAAAAAGTATCTGTTTAAATACTCTTAACTCTGAAGTCAGGCATAATTGAAAATGGGGTTCAGTACTTGACTGTGTCCACATTTATACGCCTAAACATTATTAAAAAAATTCTTTACAGATGGTTGATTCTTATTGATTGCCAACAAGATTTCAGATTGCAGGGCTTTTCTGAACACAGTTTGGTCCCTTTAAAAAGTATTACTTTTATTGTGTTTATTTTTATTCATTTGCTTAGAAGTAGCTATAAAAAAAATCAAAATATATTTTGTGCTGTTACCTTTCCTTCTAAAGAAAAGGAAATACAGAAAAATTTAAAAATCCATTATTTCCTTACTTCTGAAAAAATTAGTATCCTCACTCATGAGTCACTTTTTAGAATATTTTACATCCAAAATTACAAAACTGCAAACTCTGCCAAACAATATTAAGAAAACAACTGAAAAATGAAAGATATAAGGTGGCATGTGCCACCACAATAATAGATACCACTTCATTTAATTTCTCTTAAGGATGTAACATGTCAGTTACATGAGTGACTTGGGAATAGCTGTCATCTGTCTGATCTGCCTGATGATATCAGAAAAATGGTAAAACAACAACTCTCAGAAGATCGATTTCCAGCCTATCTTCTTTAGCCAGGTCTCCCCTGCTTGGTATGTGCTGTGTTCCTACTTTTTGGAAAAATAAGTTGCTGGGTTTTTATAACAGACTGGAATATCATTTTTGAAAGCACTCATCGAAAGGAAATATATTTGCAAAAATCTATAGTCATAACAGTTCGCTAGAAAAACTCATAGGTGCTTATAGAAACTTGACCTTCAAACTCATGCTGCTTGAAATAACATCAGGCTTGCTAGCACTCAATTCACCGTTGGCTTTTGATTTTTATCAAGCTTCAACTGTTTTGCATCAATCATAGTCTTAAACTTTCTCAAAATAGCTACTGCTTTTTGGTTATTTGTTGGGGGTTTTTTTCCAATTTCTGTAGTAAATTCATTGCATATAACACTGCAATGTATTTTGCCAAGATTTTTGCAAACTTAGAATTGGACCCCCTCCACCCCCCCAAATCTTTCCCTACAAATCTCCCTAAAATTCTGCTGGATGGACAGTTTTTTACAGCCAAACTTACCACTGGTTCTATCTGTTAAATACAGTACACCGCTATTCTAATAACATTTAAAATGAGCTCTAGTGTTGGTCAAACTGTCTTCAGGTATTAGAAATATTTTATATAGGTGTAGCTCAAAAACTCTTTAAATAATGAACTGATTACCATTTCATGACTACTCAGCACAAGAACAGCAACAATCTCCCATACAATTAAGATGTTCAGAGCCTAAAGAGTTATTCTACTGACAACCACATTTATAACTTGTTAGCTCACAAGACCTGCCTACATTCAGTCTGGTAGATAAAAGTAAGCATCATACTTGACAACGCATTAAGTTACTCAAGGGAAATATGTTAGGAAAACTTAACGATTACATAGAATATATTCCTATTCACATGGTACTATATGACATAGGAAAATAATGCCAAAACATTAAATGATCAAAAAGAAGGTATTCTTGAAAATGCAAAAAAATGAAACTTACAGCAGCAATACTAACCTTAGAACCCTGGACATGCAACAGACAAAACAGACAACAGATCACAACAATAAAAGAAAAAGAAAATTATTTAAGTTAACTAAAAATACAATGTAAAATTGAAACAAATTAGTATCTTGGAATTTTACATTTGTCTAATTTAAAATTAGAACAGCAAAACATTTCAGCTCAGCATGGATATTTGAAAATAAAGCCTTGTAAGAGATAGCAATACACAAGAAAAACTGTAAATCTTGTATCATTATGGAGTTCATGTAAACACTGATTCTTCCAAACCAATGTACATCTTTTATATAGCAGGCAGAGCAATTTTATGAAGCAATGTAAACCAAAGTAATGTTTACACTGATTATATAGAAATAAAATGAGTGTTTTACAAGGAGCAATTCAACTGAAATGTAATAAAACAGTTAATCCTTGTATGGGGAAGCAAATGTTTCAAATGCTTTGACAAAACAAATATAAATCACAAAAAGCAAACTGGGTCTTCATGCATAATGCTCCTTCCTTTGAAGCAACGCAAGATAGTTCATTATATGTACTACATTTAGTGTGATTTCTTCAACCTAAACCAATATACTGGATATGTAAATGGTTTTGAACCTGAGAAAAAAAATTAAAGATTCACTAAGCCTCTGGGACTCAGTCTTCAAATTCCAATGTGAACATTTAAATCAGTGTGTTAAATTTTTATGTTTTAGTTTTAAGTAGAAGCACTTTCTTATCTCAGTGGGCTAGGAATTGGTCCTTAAGTTTTCAATGGCTGTTTTAAAAAGAGAAAGAAACTGAATTTCCAGGAATATGTCAGTATGTTTTCTCATTTAAATAACGGTCAAACATAATCTAACAGAAAGAAAAACATGCTGATGTACTTTCCTTTGAGAATAGAAAATACTATGACCAGTTTTTATATGTTGTCCTCTTTTGTAGCTGGATGCACCTCAAGAATTAACCTGTGGTTATTATCTTTCAATTACTAGCTGACAATTTTTATGTCAGTGTGCCCCTGTTGATTCTCATAATTGTTATAGATCACACAGCACCTGTGGCATGACATGAGTCATGAACATATATACATAACATACAGAAAAATATCTTATCTTGGCTTTTAATCCACAGATCTAATATGGCTGGCTTTAAATGTTTAATTGAGTTTTGTAGACAGTTGTTTATATAACACCAGCAGCCCTCAGATCACAATTTGAGAGCTGCTGTTTTAAATGCTGCAAGCAAGAATTGGAATTATAGACTTCATAGAATAAGTGGAAAAAAGAAGTAATTGCAAGGGTTCTTGAAATTAACTCTGATGTCACATATAAGTCCTCAAATTTCTTTTGCCTTACTCAATGTCCTCAAGTCCTTGTCACAGCTGCTGTCCTTACAGTAAGCAATGATATCTTCAAATTCCTAGCTTGTACACTAAGTGTTTTATCTGGCAATCAGCTGCTATTAAGCATCTTCTGCAAACCTTTTTCCTTATAACTACCCAAATATTCTTTTTCCACACTTGTGCACCATCTTAAAAATGTCTTCCTTATAGCTGTAATTAAAAAAAAAACAACCTCAGAGATCTCCCCCCCAGAAAGGGAAATAAAAAAGGAAATCAGTATTTTATGGTTTATGACCTCCCTATAATATTGCAAGAGTTATCTAACAACCTCAATTTAATAAGCAAGATATAAGAATCAACAGTGGAACATGCTCCAGTTTATACTGTAAAACAACAAAACTCGTTATATTTTTTGTTAATATTTGCTTCAATTCCAAATTGTTTCACACGTACAATTGACAATCCTTTGAAAACACCAGCATTTGAAACAAGTCCCTGTATAGACCCTGAGACAGAGGTTGTATACAATTGAAACCAAAGGAAATATTAAAGCATGTGGAAATAGATTACTGTGAATTACAGTAAACTACAGGGGTCTGGTTGACCAGCCACTAGATGTTTCCATCAGAGACAGGTAAATCATTTGCTTCTATTGAGTAGATCTCTATCTAGTCCACAAGCAAGTACTTCAAATAGATATATGAATTTACCCTAATGTCTTCCTGAATTCCATCCTGTTTTATCATCCCAAAGTAAAAGGGTGGAATGGCTTTTACTGTCTGTTCTATAGCATTTTTGCTCTGATATTTCATTATTTCAGGCCAAAAAGTATATTACTTTTTAGAAGTAGATGTGAATAAATGTCCTATGTCACAAATACAACACATTAGGAGGAAATAAGTAAGAACTACTACCTTAAAATTTCAGTATGGGCCCAAAAGGCCTTCAGTGGGAATATCTGAGTCACCATTGATCAAAATGAAAAAAGAAGAAATGAAGTGAAATGAGCTTATATTTGTTGATAAACTGAATATATGTATTCTACAGGATTCAGAAAATGTGAGGGTTTTGATACCCCAGAAACACAGAACAGAGATGTGGAGTATCAGAAGCTTCCAAAGACAGATAGACTAAACAAGATGAAGACTATACATTCAAACAGGCACACCAGGAGATGTGACTCAAGCCCATAAAGCCATAAATGATAAGAGGTGAATCAAGACATGATTAACTACTCCCTTCACAGCATAAACAGTAAGGCATATAGTGACTTTATATATTTAAGCAAGCTTTATAAAATAGAAACAAATACAAAAGACAAGAAGTGCTTCAAAGGTTATGTGATTACTTTGTCAGACTCAGTGCCATAGGATATTATAGAGGCTAAAAGTGTAAGAAGCTTCAAAAAAGATTAGATAAGTCTAGAATGATATATTCCTCAGTAGTTATTAAACATGACAGCCTGGACACCCTCTCTAGCTGTTAAAATCCTAAATGCTGAAATCAAGTATCATTAAAGCAACCAACATGCTTGCTCAGACTTCTGAATTTTGATGTAAGCTGCAACACCAGTCACTGTTGGAGGCAGAATGCTAAATCAGTCAAGCCCTTGGGCTGACCCACTAAGGTAGTTATGTAACTTGTGAAGAGCTTGCTTTCATAAGAGTAGTGCAGTATCGCTTGGCTGGGCTTCTAATACCCTGCCCAGTTTAAACTACAGAATCATAAAATCACACAGAATCACAGAGTGGTTGAGGTTGGAACGGATTAATGAGATGCGACACAAAATTCGGACTATGTATCTTGTCGAAAAAAACCCCAAAACATTAACTAATGTAGTTAACTACAACACAGCAGGTTCCATCTAAAAACCAAGAAACACTTTTTTCACTGTGAGGGGGACTGAGGACTGGGCACANGACCAGATGACCTGCAGAGGTCCCCTTCCAACATCAACTATTCTCTGGTTATTTGAATTGATGAGAGAGAAAGCATGTTGTCTCTTTCCTCCCTTGAGAGTTACTCTAGCAGAAAGTGCCACCAAAAGGCCTGCCATAAATGTTTTTATGCAGTGGAGACATCATATAAATCTTCTAGTTTCAGATCTCTTCTCTCTTCCAGTTAGCAGCTCACGAAAGGAGAGTAACCAGAGTCTTTTGTAACTGATTGTAAGCACTGGATTACTTTGCCCTTCCAAGACTGAGAAGAAATATGTTCCTAACCAGCAGCCCATCCACTTTCTCCACAGCAGCTCAAGGATGCAAAAGCCTGAGAATTAGCACAAAACACCTTTTCATTAATCATATGATGGACATTCAGAAGTGATTTGATGCACAACAGGTCATCTGGTCCCTTCATAACAGTGATCAAGAACAATCCTGAGGGGGACACCTTCTCTAAGAAGGAGGAAATATGTGCTGGGATCTTTGTAACTGTCATGATGACTAAATCCACCCTTCCTGCTAATGTTTATGGACAAGCAATGACAGAACAAGAATCAAGTTGAATGGGAGGAAAGAAGCTCTTGTCTAAGTGGAGTGATTATGAAATCATCATGTAGATGGTTATTTCCAGGTGAAGGAAATCTGTGATTATATAAATTATTTTTCCTCACCTTCCCTGTGCATCTGGGACAAAAGTAATCCTTTTTTTTTTTTTTTAATTTTACAGAGTAGGATTAATTCAGTTTGAAAACAGCTACTGATTTTTTAGTGAATTAGTTTATTTCACAATTTATTTTTATTTTATTATCCTAAACAGATGGCAAAATTGAGCATTTAAGTAATACACAGAGTCCACATGCAGTGGAGAAATGCATGTATAACACACAAATTTGAAAATGTAGTCTTTTGTATCAGTGCATGAAAATCACTCCTATTGCAGCATGGAAGTAGCAACACAATTTTTTAACCAATGGATGTGTAATTTAGAAAGCTGTATCAGCTATCTGATATATATACACACAGCTATTAGCTATATATACACACATATGTATTCATTAATCAGAATAGAGGGAAATGGTGAACTGCAAAATTATTATTATTGTATAGAATGTCTCTGCAGTGTCATTAATCAGGATAAGAGCTAAAAACCATGAAAATCATTCATTGGAATTGCAGCCTAATTAATACTGTGCCTGTTATATTAAAGATTGAAAATAAAGATGTTTTCTTTGCTAAGAGTGAGTAAAAGGTTTATTTTAAAAAATATCTCCCGATGTCCTTTTATCTAAAAACCGATATTACAGCCTGTGTCTCTAGATGGCTTGGTAAGTACTCTCTCATACTTGTCAATATTTATAATGAAGCACTTGCAAAATATGTTATTTGGCCACCTTGATGTCATTCTTGTGACTATGGACAGCTAAAGACTTTCTGTGAGTCTTTCACTTTTGCTTATAGCAAATATTTTACCAGTTAACACAGTGAAAACAGTAAAGACACAGTATTTTACCATTTGTTGCCTGGCTAAAAGTCATAGTAATGTTTAGCCAATTGCTAGTTCATACATTCAGACCTTTCAAATAAAATCGTGAAAACCAGGATTTTTTCCTACCTAAATAGAAATAATAGTAGAGACATAATAAAGGAATCTCAGTCCCTGAATAGCTATGATAGGGAACTGAGCTTTTATTCCTGAGCTCCACTTGTAGCTTCCAGTGCCTACTAGCCATATTACTTCAGAGGAGCCTCTTTGTCCCTTCTGGGTCTCATTTTTGCACCTTTCAAAGACCAATATTAACTGCTGATGCTTATGGGATGCTCAAGATAAAACATTTAGTATGAAAGAAATAGTTGCAGGCATTATATGCACAGACAAGACATCACATTCAAATGCTGTAACTACTATTTATAATAAAGCAATATTTACAAAATATTTCTCTTTTTCATTAAGCATTTTATCAGATTACTCTGCCTGCATCAGCTGTGGTCACCCAATAACTTACAACTTACTAAGAATATTGGAGTGGATAAAAATATCAGCCTATTTCAATACAAGATTGAAAAAAAAAAAAGGAGGAAACTAAGGTCAGGACCGACTGAAGGAATTAGTAAACAGAGTAGTGAGGGGATGACTTCTGATATCATTTGGCATGCAACAAATGGTGGCCATGCAGAGCAGATTTATGAATTTCAATGACTAGCCATCATAAAGCATGTAATTTTGTTACAGTAATCATGTATTCTAATGGTCTTCTCGTTCATATGAAATATTAAATACCTATGAAATATTATTCTTATTTAGTACTACTTCTCTAGCAAAATTAGCATTTCAAATGCAAAATATTATAAACACTTTATATATCAAAGCTTAAGAGTTTTGATTATATTTTTTTTAAGGACCTAGCAGAGAAGGAACAGGAGTCCCTAAAGAAGAAAACTCTGCTGCAAATAGTGGTTTGTATTATTAACAACAATTTTGAATATGACCACTAGGTGGAAATATTGTACTTACAGTTGGGGATGTGGCTGCTGACAGCAATGGCAAAATTCCTCCACAAGCAATAATAATATTGTCTACCATCTGGGAAATGAGGTGTATTGTGTTGTGTACAAAAATAATATTTTCATTGCTATTGACAAAGTCCATCACAGACTTTGTGGAGTGACTGCAAGAACAGAAGAAAGGACAGATTAAAAAGATATAGTTAAAATTGAAGTTTAGATAAATTTATTCTTTGTAACCAGACCATGAATATTTCTTCGATAGAAAGGCAACATCTAATCTACAAAACCTTGTATGTAAATTGTCTAAAAATATGAACAGGACTAGTCTAATGAACAAATTGTTTCCTATCTATTTTCATAAGAGGATTACTTTAAGATACCCAGTTAAGAAATCTCATCAACCAGTACTTCACAGGCAGTTCTGCTCAAAGCAGTGGGCTTGTTTCTTCAGCAAAAATGTTATTATTTGAGAGTTGACTGTACTGTACCAGTGCCATTTGAAGCACCCTTGATAATACCTAATGATAACACCTGCTAGCGTTTCAAAGGAGAAATTTGATAATATGGTGATATCTTGACCTAATATTAGCATTACTAACCAATATCAAATTTAGCATTAGCAATAGCTTTGCAAGCAACAGATGCTGATTAGCTGAAATCTCAGCAGCTCCTAATTGGTGAGAAATTATCCCATGAAACAGTCACTCCCCAAAAATATAAAACACTGTGTGAAAATATTGAGAAATAGTCTGTATGCATGATCTTTTCTTAAAAACCATTGTTGCTAGCCAGCAAACAGAAATTAAAGGCTTCAGTTGAAAATTTACAAACTGAAATTTAATCTGCAAGCATTACCTAGACACAAAGTACAAACCTCTCTCACATACCTGGACAAAAAAAATAAAATAAAAATTTAAAAATTGTTTATATGCCTATATCCTAGTGACTATCACAGAAGAGTGCACCAAACTGGAAATGAAATACAATATAAAGCTTTTGGATATAACTATGCTTGGGTTTTCTGAAAATGAACTATTCTGTCCTGGAAATTAGAATAAATAGTGTCTATTATACCTAAGGGTTCTGATAACAACATTATTGAATATTTCCGTTAAAGTGTACAAAACCCCTAGGAAATAACATTGTTGTCATGAAATATAATATAACCACCAAGACTAACCACAGCCAGGAGCTGGCGTAAAAAAAATATATTGTCAACTAGAAAAAGTGATTCCTTAGAAAATGTTATAGGAAAGAGGCTTTATTTATAAGTTTTACAGGTAGAAAAACTCTCTTTTAACTGGTCAGTTGAAAAAAATGACCCTTAGCAGACACACAAGTCTTCCTCATGTCCAAGAGAGAAGCAGCGGATTCTAATAACTAAACATAAGCTGAACAAGCAGCTCATTTTAATTGGGTATGTATTAGTCACACAATCCCTCAGGAAAACAGAAATTACTACTTGTGAAACAGAGCTGTTATAGGCCAGGAAAGGGTGAAAAGATAAGATACAAGATGCAGAAGGGCATTTCAGCTAACACCAACTTTTTCCCACTATCCCAGTAACACCCCCTCTACAACACATCTAATTTTTCCTTGTTGATGGAAACACAAATCAAGAGTTAAAGAAGAAACAACCACCTACCTTCTCCAAACATGTACATCTGTTTCTAGTGCAAAAAGCAAGTCTGTCAGGAGCCGCTGGTGCATGGGAGACCATTTAAACTCTGGAATCCGAAACATAGTTGTGCGTGGACCTGGACTAAACTGTCGCCGCTGCTCTTCTGTCATCGGCATTCCTCGAAATCCCAAGTCAACACGTAAATCTCGGTCTTGCTGGGTGACAGATCGACCTTGTACTGCCTACACCAAGAAGTTGAAAAACAATGTTAACTTTTTGTAATGCATTTTTGAATGGATCACGGAATTTGAGAAAGGACAGGCTAAAACTGGACTTGAGCACAAACTATAGGAGATATTGATATTCCAAGGCAGGCAGTATCCTTCAGTACAGGAGCTGCTCCAATTCAAATCAATCAGCACTGGGGGCTAAGACTGGCCTTTCAGCTATTCATCAATGTTTTATACTCAGATTCTACACTTGAAGTATTACAGAAAACACCAAATGTCAGCAGTGATGAAACATTGCTTATAGGAAACAACAACTCTTTTGTGCTGATAATGTAATTTTCTTTGCATATTTGGCTCAAAGCGTGGGCAAACTACACAGTGATGGTTGCACGGAATCAGTGTACTTTTAGACAGCACTTCATTTTCCAAAATCAATTTATCTGGCCTTTTTAGCAGGTTCATTACAGAATCAAGACTAGTCTCCCAAATCTCATTTTGCCAATTTTGTTACACTTTGGTTAACAATTTTATGGATCCTTGGGACATTCTTTAGATTCTTTCAACAGGTGGTGGACGCAAATTTCATTCCTTTTCAATACCTACATAGTTATGACTGTTTCCACTTTGTGATTAAAGACAAAAGTAAAAGATACAGATAAAGGATATGATGGAGAATACCATGAAGGAAAAAGTAGTAAAGAACAAAATTTGAGGTAAATATTCATAACAATGAAATTACTTATAACATGCAACTCCTCTGAAAGGAAGAAATACAGTGTCTCATCCCTGAAATTTTTTTAAAGTTTGTTTAGATTAGCTTAAAACTTACAAAACAGAAAATACCCTTGCTTTGCTCACACATTCATTTCCTGATCTCAGCATACTGTTTTAAATCTGGGAATTTAAAGGCAAATAGGAAATTTATGAAATATTTGTGCCAGCAATGTAAAAATAGACATGTCATCAGAGTTGAGCTGGAAAGCTTCTTTAGTTGATTTTGATTTTCTGTAGTCAGCACTGTGAGAGCAAGGCAGGTTTCCTTCATTCAATTTGACCTATGGGGATCAAAATTGCTACTGTTGCTTGCTTTCCCTACGTTTTTCTTAAAGTTGTCTTTAAATGATTCTTTTTTTTCTTAAATTTATAGAAGATTTGAATCTTTTGCATTAATCTTCTGCATAGTGCTTTTAATTCTATTTTAAAACTTTCCTAGTTGGGACTATAGGAAAGAGTTAATTTTATATTCTTCAATATTTGATCTACTATAGATAAGGGCATTAACTCTTCTCAGAATTAAGCAGGAGTTCCCATTTCTACTTCACTGTGCAATTTGTTGCTTCCTTCCTGTCCATTACATCTTACAGATAAAGTGGGGAGTTGATTGTAGACCTGTTTTTAGAGAATCTGAGGTTATCAACTCCACACACCACTTGTTCTCTTTCGGGTACAACTACAGGTAGTTGTAATAGCAGCAGCAGTAATGGTATCATAACTGCATCAAAATAGGAGAGCTTTTATCTAGCCAATAATATCGCATTTGCAAGAACAGGCTTTGATGTGCATTGCAAAAAACACCACAAAATCCATCTATCTACACTTGGGTGGTCTGTTTTTAAGCCATTATCAGTGTTTTCAGTGGTCTCAAAGAGATCAAATCTAACGTGGCAGTTCCCACTCACACTGCAATCCAAACTTCAACCTCCGGCTCCATTGTAGACATTAAAATTAATATTGCTCTTTACTCGTTAAATCAATAATGCTTGATTTATGTTTTATTTAATACATATTCCCATTGTTTTTTATTAAGGTTAAACAGAAAAGAATTAACTATGGACAGTTTACAGTTCACAGGGCATTTTGAAATATTCAAAGAAGAGATTAGAAGATAACAATTCTGGTGGTTGTACAGTTGCTAATTGTTTTTAAGAAAATAACTTAGAAGAGATATTAATGGCTACAGACCTAAATCAAATCATTGTAGTTTATAATTGATTCTAGTGGGAAATAACTGTAATTTAAGTAGTATATGGAAAATGTAGGGAGTTAAACTTGCAGAATCAGACTCTTGAAAAGTATGGAGTTCATAGG
>VYZX01004744.1:232074-320343 GCA_013401335.1 Brachypteracias leptosomus | reverse complement strand
GAGACTAAATTCCTCTTTTCTTTTACGGATCAGGCAGCACCCAGGAGAGCTTCCCCAATTTGTTCTGCCAAAGTGCATCAGCAGTGCTCTGGAGGCCTTCAAGAGTGGAAAAATATTTTTTCCATCTCCCAAAGCCATTTGGTTTCTGGCTGCCTGTTAAGGCTTCCCACCAAGGTGCTAAACCATATCAATTGTAATGGCAGTGATTTTTTTCACTCCCTTTTTTGTGAATGTCTGCCCACCAGGAGCTGGATTAAGACCAGCAACATATTTCACATTGGCTGCTTAGCAGCCATCAGATGGTAATGGTGTCTGATCACTGCTAACCTGGGCCAGAATCAAAGTGTGACCCAGGGCTTTGAAGCTTGGTATCCTATCAACAATCCCACTGAGCTGGCCCTGGGTTGGGAACTGCCTGACCACAGCCTGTCTGCCTTTCACTGAAATCAATGTCAACATTGATTTTAATGGGACTTTTTTACTGCCCAAATTAGTGGTGTTAAGGACAGGTAAGCAACTGAGGGAAGATTGACAGCTGAGACAATGCAGCTGGAGCTGTAACTGTGTCCTTTTGTGCTTCAGGCTGATGGTTTTTTCTAAACGTTCACAACCTCCCTTTTTGGAATGCAGTGTTGTAGCCTCCCCACATGGTATGCAGAGACTCCTAGAATGGGTGTTTTCTGAGCCTGGTTAAAGGAGCATTTGTTTTTAATCCAGAAGAAACAGAAAACATTCCTTTGGATCTCTGTGTTCTTCATGTACTGAGGAGGTGACAGGAATGTGTTGTTCCAGGATGCCCAAAAGGACTCCTTTAAACTGTTACATTTTCCTCAGTCCATGCTGCAGTCATCTGTGGCACTCTACAAACCTGATGTTGATGAGATGTTGTTCTGTGTCACTGTTGCTCATTGTTCTTGCAATTATTTCAGTTCCTTTCAGGTGTGGATGCCTGGTGCAAAATGTGCAGTGAAGGAGGCCTCCCCTCAGAAATGCAAGACCTGGAACTGGCCATCCATCATCATCAGACCCTGTATGAACAAGTCACACAGGCCTACACAGAGGTATGTGCTTCCCAGAGGAAAACCTGAGTAACTGTTAAGTGATAGCAGATATTTGACTGCGTTTGGAGGCTTAGCTTTGTTAAATGAAAGAAGTTTGCTTTCCATTGCTGCAACTTTTTCAAAGAAGGACTCAGATCTAGTACCAGGCTGTAGGATTCTGGTGACTACCAAAACTCTGCTTGCAAGGGCACAACAGAACAATCTGAGGGACAGACTCCATACAGAAATGAAATCTGGAACTAGTGTTGACACCCCAAATAAGAGCTGCTTCACTGCCTTTGCTGAACAGGGAACTCCTTGGAATAACCATTTTATATGGATATTTAATAGGATATTAATTAACATTTAATAGATATATGGGCCTATTCTGTTCCAGAGCATAACAAAGCAGTTCAGATCCACTGGAGGAACCTACGTGTGTTGCGTCAGGTGGTGAGTTAACCCTTCCCAGAGAGCCCAACAGCAAGTCTGTACTTTCCAAAATAAGTGAGAAATGGTCCAATTTGCTTTGACAAATGCAGCACTGGCACTTACACCTTGCAGGGACAGCAAGTCATGCTGGGTGCAGGTCCATTCAATTTAAGACTTGAAGTGATTGTAAGTGAGATTTAAGTGCAGTGGTGCAACTAAGCTGGATTGGTGATGCTTGTCTCCTTGCACAGCCCTTGAAAAATTCAAAAGATTCACAGGAAAAGAGATTTGGTGAGAACATGGAAATGACTGAAGGAGCACAGCAGATAGCTTTTCCATTTGGGAAACTGTTCCTTTCAGAAATCTGTTCATTGGTGAGCTCTGAGAGCACCAAGCTTCTGTGCCTATCAATTGGGAATGCAGTAATATTCATAACAGAAATACTTTCAGAAAAGAAACTTTTTAAGCCAAAGAACTTCTGAGCTGCAGAAGATATGAAATCCTGAAATATGTATGTAATCACTGTGAATACTGAGTACTGCTGGTTATCTGATTGTCGCTGTGCTCCTTGCCATATATTTACTCCAGTATGACTGGACAAGCATGTCAATTGGAGAGCAGAACACTTCTCTGATTTGTGTTAATGTTTATTAGCAGGACAACACAAGCACTTGAAGTCTGGTGTTTATCTCTGGCTGTGCAGAGAATAACTGGAAGGCTAGGGAAGAATCCTGACTTGGAATCTCTGAGGCTTTTTAAACAGACAACGGGAACAAATTATCATGCAATAAATAAAAGCCTAAATCCTATAGAAGAAAAAGGAGTAAGAGAGAATGCAGAAGTGTACTCACTCTTTCCCTTACACCAGAAATCTGGGTGAACAGTGTCCTGTCTCAGCTTCAAATACAAGCTGTTGTCTGTGAAACAATCTTTTTCTTCTGTTTCCTCCTACCACTGAGACTTCTTATTGTAAAGACCTTGTTGGCTGTATTCACCCTCTAGTCAACTCTGGAAAAGCACTTTTGTGTGAGACAACTGAATGTAGTCTGGTGTATTGATCAGTCATAACTAGTATGCAGAATATTTCATCCAAGGATCTGATCCCTCAAAATGGAAGAATTGCAGGATTATAACTCTGGGAGGCAAAAAGGGTTCTGCCCTTGGGAGATGATGTAGCTATGAATAGGTCTAAATTATGGCACAGAGTTTCCAGAAAAGGTGTCCTGTTTGTTATGTTGTCTGTGCAATCACATACCTCTTACTGGTAAACTTTTGAACCTTAACTGTTAGTCCTGATTTTGCTGTGCTTCCCATCAGTGTAAATCAGAAGGGATTATACTCAAAGCACTGTAACACCACCCAGGGACAGAGTCAGACCAACTGCAAGCCCAAAGGCCAGTAACAGGAACATCATGAATTCACACGGTGAATTTAGCCCAGGGCAAAGAGTGAGTTTCTGGTCTAATAGGCTGCTCCCAAGGGTGTGCATAGCCTTAGTTTCCCGTTCTGAGTGGTGAAATTGTTGCTGATTATCTTCCCACAGATAAAATAGGATGTAGTGTGCCTTGTCTCCTTCCTTGTCTAGAAGCTGCTTCTTCCTGCCTAGCAGCTACTGCCACCTCTGTAATGTTGCCAAGGTAACACCTGTGCCTCAGTGTTTCCTCCTCAAATCCTCCATGATATCACCACTATCTACTGTTGCTGGCAGGTACAGTTGTTCCCTCTGTGATCCCAGAAGGCTCTGGCATGTGCAAATTGTTCCAGCTGGTCTTCAGCAGCAACTGAATTTGAGTATGGAAAGCCAGTCCCTAGGGATCTCCTGTTATTTCCTGATCTAATTCCAAATTGCCCCGAATATATAAAAAATCTCCAAGGATCTGCCTAAACCTACCTAATGGTCATAAATGTGATGAGATTTGACTCCCACTTTTGCCAGTATAAAACTCAAAGGCTTTCTTGATTTCTCTGAAAATGCACCCAATACACGCTGCTACAACAGACTGGGAAGTAGCCTAGCTTGGCAAAAGACACAGGTTTGGGTGTTAAAGGGTATTTGCTACATTTGAAGAAGCAACTTATAATACAGAAATAAATGAGACTTAGAAATCCTTGAGATGTGTTTTAACTTTGGCTGATAATGTTCAAAATTTAAACTGGATAAAAAACATTCAGTAGGCCATGCTCTGGCAAGATTGGTAATGGTGATTGCATAGAAATAAAAACACTTTTCAGAAAATCTTGCCATTTTCACTGCAGTTTGTTTCAGAGGGAAAAGAGAAAAGTGAGCTGGGAAGAGGAGAGGGATTCCAATTGTGCCCTCAGTTATCATTTCTATCGAACAATTTCAACTTTGTAATCTGCAATTGAGAAAGATTTCAAAAAGCCATTTTTAGAGAACCAGTGCATGCACACACTTATTAATAGCAGTTTGGTTTTTATGGTTCCATTTGTCATTTTGCCCCTGCAATCCAAAAATGCTTCGAGAATGTTCCAGGAAAAAAACTGGCATTAAAAAATCTGGCATTCTGGGGTTTTTTAATGTTCAAATGCCTTTGCATCTGCAAATGTGTGGTAATATGCTCAAAAAAGGTTACTTGTGTGCAGGGGGCTTTGCATTTGCCAGCCAACTTTGTAGCCCATTGAAAATGGAGACTATAGGTCCCTCGGAGCTGTTCCTGGGGAAGGAAAGAATCACTATCATATATATACTAATTTATTTTTCACTGCCATTGAATGAAATAATCGGAATGTCACTCTCCTCGAATTATATAAATACTTAGTAATCCTACGAAGAAAGGACTCTCCCTTATCATATAGAATATGAATGACTCTGCCATCTGTGGTTTTCTTAAAATGCCACCTCCTCACAAAAATAGTCCTGCTATTGCAAATGCCACCTGTCATCAACTAGTATATGTCAAGAATTTCAGTGCTTGAGTGTCAGAACGTAACAGTCTTGGGATCTCTATCTCTGTGTACGTGGTCCCCGCAGCGCGGTATCCGGGCTTCTGCTGTGTGACACAGCAGGCCCACTAGGAAGGAAAGACAAGTGCTGAATGTGTAAGTACAAGTCAAAAAGAGATGTTATGAGGCCTCTCTTCCTTTTATACTAAAGTAAAGAAAACACACAAGAGTAAAAAGAATCAGCTAGGCTGTTCTCAGCCAGCTATTGGATGTTTAAGTGTCAGTGCAGTGAAGTAGAGCTGTTTCTTCACTCAGGTGAGCCAGGATGGAAAAGCCTTGCTGGATGTCCTACAACGTCCCTTGAGCCCTGGGAATTCTGAATCCCTCACTGCCACTGCAAACTACTCCAAGGCTGTTCACCAGGTGTTGGATGTGGTACATGAAGTCCTGCATCACCAGCGGCGCCTGGAGAGCATCTGGCAACACAGAAAGGTCCGGCTACATCAAAGGCTGCAGCTCTGTGTTTTCCAGCAGGATGTTCAACAGGTAATATTGTTACTAAAGGAGATAAAGAGTGGCCCTTTCTTTGCAACCATAAAAATGTTTTGGTGTCTTATCTAGAGGATAATGCCATAATCAAGACTTCACATGCAGCTCTATCTATGCTAGAAATATGCTAAAGTCCTAATCCGCCTTTAAGTACCTCTTAGTTTTATGTTGGAATCACCAACCAGTCCATTGATAATTGATCAGTCCATTCCCCACAAGAATATGACACTATTTTCAGTGGTTAACTTTTTGCAAGTAAGCAATTAGCTGTAGGTAATCTACTGTTCTTGAGAAAGTGACGTTTAATAGAAAAAGAATTTTGGGTGTGAAAAGCAATTAACTGTGATGTATTTCACCTTCCTATGTGGAAACAATAGAGATATAGACCTTTTAGTGGTGGTGTTTAGATGATATTTGCTTTATTGCCACTTAAGGAGTCCATGTACCTCTGCTAAGAGTTTGCTGGCCCAAATGATCTGCACACCCCAAGGCTGAAAGCTCACCTCACAGAAACACAGTTTATACAGTACAGGCTCACCTCTGAGAACTTGGGCTCCAGGTGAATAACTTTCCTCTCCCAAAGGAATCCATTTGAATCCCAGCATGACAGCCTAACTGACAGCAAGTGTGAGGTGACACATACACAAGCACAGTCAACAGATGTTACAGGGCTCTGCTCATTCAGGATGCTGTGGTTTGTTTAAGGACCCTGTTACAGCCCAAAGCAGATGTTGGTAGCAATATGGTACTTGCTTTAAATGAAGAGGCTGAACGCTCTAATCGTGTTTATGTAGCATTCTAATGTCTCTACGGGTCTTTATGTCATTGCCTTCCTTCAAGTGAAAAATGAGGTGGAGACGGAATGACAAAGCTGTCACATGTAAAATAGACATGAACCAGCAAGGACAGGAGACAGGCAACTTTTATTCAACATGCAAATTTGTTGTCCTATTAGTGCAGTAGTTGAAGTGCACTAGCACAGACAGAACTGCAGCTGCAGGTATCCTTTGCAAATATACACGACCATTTCTTTGGCAGTCTTGAAAAATTTGCCAGAATTTCTACCTGCTCAGTTTTTCATGTGAAACCACACAAATATTTATGCCATATACATAAGTAAAACTAAGATTGAATGTAACAGATGCTTAATTTAAGCAACTTCACTTTCATTATGTGTCACCAAACAAACTGCATGGTAATGAAATTCATAAGGTATATGTTAAATAGAGAATATATTTGGAATTCAGTTAGAATGCTCTTTCCAAACTATACGAAGTTAATACAGTTTTGGGGTTAGAATCTCAAAAATCAAGGGTTCTAAATTCTGATGTTACTATATGTTGTTACTACATAACATTACTATACCTTTTCCAAATTCCAAATAAGGTTTCATATTGCCTTAAGTATTCTTCATCCCCTAGGGTGATTTTCACTTCTGTTCAATCTTTCCAAAAAACTTTCTCTCTTACACCGTCTGAAATCGGTAGAAGTGTTGATGAGGTTCATTCATGAAGCCCATTCACACTTTTACTTCCGATGTATGGAAGGCAATGGAGCTGTGTCACTAGTTTTCAAAAGGAACAGGTCTTTTGTATGTACCGTAACTTTTGCTGAGAGGAAAAGAAACAAGCAGTAAGTCACTGGAATACCATCGCTTTAGAGAGTTACTCTATGTGAGTTCTGTTGGCAGCAATCTTTCAAAATTCTTCTCTTAATGGGTAGTTATTATCTGGAAAGCAACAACTTAATGACAGACATGTTTCTGTCCTAGCTCACTTACTGGAGGCATCTCTTTGTCCTGCTTAGAAAGTAGAGAGGAAGAGATGAATCATTCTGTTCACTAAACATCTGTACTATTCAAGAGAAATGCTTTGTAACTCATAAATGAAATTATCAGCTAAACAGAAATATGAAGTGTAGATTCCGTGAGGAAGAGAAAGATATCTGAGTATGTTGATGGGGTTTTTTTTAAATAATCACCTCCTGTATATTTGTCATGCAATCCTTATTATATTTATTTTGTTCAATGTTCGTCAGTTGGCAGCTGAAGCTGTCTACCTCTATGTTGTCACTAATCATAAGTAACATCTATCTATAATAATTTTTTGCCTTGTCAAAACTTAATAACCTTTAACTGAGTTCTTCCTGGTTCAAGTCTAAAAAGAAAAGATGTGGGAGAACAAATCCTGACAGGAGAGCCTTGAGTTTATTAGACTTTGCTGTCTTCTAGACAAGTAGTGATACAGTATAATTTCTCTAAGGAAGATGCTCTTCTTCTCTTTCCACCCAGCTCAAAATTAAGCATGTTCTCACAGATGCAGTTTTCCCTACAAGATGTTCCATGGCTCACCCTCTCCAGCTGTTGGCCAGTGCATAAAAATTCTGGTGAAAGATGATCTCTGTGTCAGAACTTAGACCCTCTCACTTGTTCATTGATACCTTTCTCTTCACGTCAGCTATTCTGTATCAATCTTGTCTTAAAAGCAGATGTGCATAGGGACAGGTTTTGTTGTGTTGCATGTGTAGCACAGTTGTGTCCTCTGTCTATCAGTAACAACATTAATAGCTTTTGGTAAAGACACACCTCCAAGAAGAGATTCTTATGAATCTTGAGAGATCAATATTTCCTCACCTAACTTCTCTATTTAGTCTTGCCAGATGGATCAAATATTTAGGCGTGTCATATCAAGTGTTCATAAGAGAGGTCTTGCAAAACTGGTTAGCTGGATGAAGTCTTTATGTAGACCAAGCGTGTGCCTTTTGGACTGGATTTGAGGGTTAGGCTGTTAAACAGGGCTCGTTCTTATCATTCCTGGTGTATTCTGCACCATTTGCAAGGCCAAAATACATGCTCTGTGGATTATTGGCAGGTCAAGGCTCTGTTCTCAGATGGTTTGACACTGTCAAGGAAATCATTCTGATTCTAGCTGGGTTTCAGTTTGAACTGCAAAAAACCTCAAAACATGTTAAATGATGGTTTAAAAGAAATAAAAGTAATTTTTATTCTGAGATATAAAGTCAAGCATCCTTACAGTAATGTCATAACCAAAATAGAAGTTGTGCTGCAGAAAAAAAGGAAGTTTAAACACTGTGGATTGCCAAGTTACAATATTAATATAAGAAAAGTTATGCTATAAAATATCATTAGAAGTAATCGCTACCTCACACCATCAGACACTTTACAAGATTATTTGCTATTACATCTATGTATTAATATAATTGCATCGGTTCGTACATGTGAACCAAGGTAAATAATGGTGTGCTAAGGACAATGAGTTATGAATATACAGCATTTTAAAGAAGGAAAGAAGATAAATGGTGTGAAACTGCATTTGCAGCCTTCACAGGAAATGGAGCACTGTTCACACAAGAGTGATAGCAGCTAAGGCAATTTGTGAGCTGTTACAAGGCTCTACGCAGGCAGCAACTGACAAGGAATCTTTTAACACCAAAAGTATTTAGGATCATTGTAAAACTGTTGGGTTGCCAAGTGTGTAAAATACTTCATTACTTCAGTTGTTTTTTAGAAGTTCTTTATCATTCCTGATAGGGAAGAGCTGCACTGTCTGATCCTTTTAGAACACAGCTGTGGGAGGAGGTGCTGAGATTCTGTCCTGCAAGGGAGTAGAAAAATCCATTTGACATTCATACTGATGTTCTGTAATTGCTGCAGATGCTTCAGCCTTTTTTTGGTAGCTTCTCCTTTTTGCCCCTCTCTGCTCTGGGTCTCCCTCTTCTGTAGACTATTTTCCAGAAATTTAACACCATTTCCATTTTTGCTGATATTTGGAATTGTTCTCATGTTGTCTCCGATTTCTGCTGCTTTCCACTTACATTCTGGTTTACCCTCTCTGCCACTGCATGAATTTCTCCACGTTAGTATGTTTCCTTTGCACCCATGAACAGCAACACTGTGAAACAGCAAGGNCAGCAACACTGTGAAACAACAAGGGTAGCATAAGAGTTGTACCATAAGCAGATGTTACCAAGCAGCCTTAGAAATAGCTGAAGTAAGTTTATAACGCTGTTCTTCACCCCATTGCTTCCTCCATCACCTCCCCCTTCCCCTTTGTTTCATATGGGCAAGAATTTTACCTGAATTCTCTTACTTCTTAAACTCATTGAAGTGAAGCTGTAAAGCCTAAAACATACCTATTAAAATAAAAGAAAAATGGAGACTCATCAGATGCATTATTGAAATGATTTGCAAGCCCTGAACTTGGTATTTTAAAGCATTTTCATGGCAGAAGAGTCAAACTGCTGCTCTTATTCTGCAGGCTTCGTTTCTTCTCATGGAATTTCTCAGTCTTTCCATCATTTCCATACATACACTTGCCCTGATACAGGCAGCCTTTTTCTCCCCAGATTCACATGATCCTTTCAAGGCCACTGTTGATGCTGCTTTCTTGCTTCACTTTGGTTGTGATGGTTTGCCTGTAAAGGAAGAGCTGGAAAATAGGTGAATGTAGAGGTTACTGTGTGTGCTGGTGGAGTTCCTTGTCTGTGTTTAAAGCCTCAAGTTAGCTGTGGTGGCTCTATGTGGCAAAATGGAACAGGCCCATCATGCCAGATGAAGACCAGTGGTAAACAGCAGGATGACACTAACAAACATTTACTGCAAGAGAGGAGGCACATACTGAGAAAGCTTGGACTGCTGCCATACCAGCTGTGGTGATGTCTCAGATCCTCTTCGTTATTACAAAGGTCAGGCTAGACCAGGGTCAGATTCACCTGGATTTCTCTAAATTTGTGGATCTGTGTTCTGTTGGCTCCATGCCCAGATACAGTAATGGACATAGCTTTAGTTTCCCTGTGTGGTTATCTGCCTCTGGTGATGGATAAAAAGGCCATGTGGCCATACTGATATCATTACATTTACCAGCTGCCATTGTTGTGGGGGACTGCAAAGCATTGCAGGGGAAAGGCTGTCTCTCTTCATAACCAAACACTTTAAGTTGTATGTGTCTGGCTTTTACTGCCTGAAAAAACAGATCAGGGCATGATCCTGACATCATTTGTATGTAAAAATGTCCTGCCAACATCTATCTGTCTCCATACACTATCTGAGAATGCTGAACACTTCATGTGATGTATATGACCTACATAGTCCATTTGCAGAATGCTAGGATATTTGAGGCAGTTCATGATTCATTTAGCTCGCACACAAGATTTTAGAGGATTAGGTCTGTATATCCCCACACACATGCACACGTACACTCAGTTGTTTTGATCACTTCATGGCAATGAAGAGTTCTCCAACATTTTGTAGTTTTCCAACTTGTTATAGTTTGTTTCAAAGAGAAGAAATTAGACTATGTATCTCCTTTTATGCTTTGTTTACCTTCACTGGGTCTTGTAAAACAAGAGATTTATTAGTAAGCAATTGGTAAGAGAAAAGAACATTATAATCAAGTCAAGTTTATATTTACTACCCTATGACTTCAGCCACAGCACCCTGCAAAAATACATCACATGCTCTGTGTGCCACCAGAGCAGGTTTAGCCTGTAAATAGCTACCATTAACAGATCACTGGTTAGAACACTACAATTCAAAGCACCTTAGAGAATTTTCCCAGCCCCTTTGGTAAACTTATCAAGTAATGAGATGCACTTAATGTTTGTCACTTAGATGTTTACATTTCAAAGTATTACTGCTGTACTTTCTTTGTGCTTAGAAGGTAGATGTGACCTTAACAGCAATAAGGTTGAAGTATTAGTTCAATAAGTAATATTTAGAAGAGGTTCTAACTATGGTTGGATTGTTCCTCAAGATTAATGAAAAAGGAACTCAGGAGTCAATGCTGGTAAAACTACTTGGTAACATTCTCCCGGTGGGATGCAACAGGAGAGAAAACCTTTTGTTATCCATGACTGAGAGATAAATACCTCTGTTTTCACTAACCCTGTCCTTCCAGCAACCGTTGAGGCCAGAGTGTCCACACCTGGTTTGTTATCTGATATAAATATCTCACCACACAATTCCGATAGATGACCATAGAACTTTTACCTACATAGCTGTAAAGGACTAACTTAATAAGATGTGTGTGTATTTCCAAACCCACATTATGTGGGTTCCAAACCCACCTCTTATTTAGTACTTGCCTGCTTTATTATATATGCAGTAAAAGATGGTACGTTGGTAGTAAAAAGATTTTTTGTTTGTTTGTTTCTATCCAGTCTTTGTCACACGATGCAATAAAACATCTTGGCAACTGCTTCTTTAGAGCTATTTCCATTCCATTCCTTTTGTTCCTGCCAAAGGAACTGGCACGTTTTCAGGTGATGTGAGTGCAAGTTTAGGCAATTTAGGAGATTTGTGGCCCCACTCATCTTCTGAAGAGGACTAACAAGTAACCAACACACTGATTTAAAAGTGACGTGGTGGTCTATTTGTACTGATTAGTATCCTGCAGAAATTATGAAATGAATCAATAATGACATGGCCATTTAAATAACACAAGTACTCATGAGTGATTTAGTTGCTGATTTTGAACTGTTAAAAAAAAGACTGCTGTTCCTTAATTTGAACCCACAATGGCATTTCTGCTGGCTGCATCTGTATCTCTAAGATCTGTTGGCAATGGAGAGAGCAGTAGAATCAAAGCACCCTGCACAGATACACAATGGCTATTTCTCAATGAGCAGGTTGTGTTGGGTTTGCCGCACCAGGCAGACACCTAGGAAGGAGAATATTGTCCGCATATTTCTTCAGTTTCTAGTGATTTCATACAGATGTTTCTCTAGTTCCTTCAAAGATATTGAGCATTTATGGACAGTGTGCTCAGTGTTGTCCAACCCAAACAGGACAGGGTTCTTGGAAAGAGAACATAGTTGAAAGAAATAACATGCACTTTGCCTCTTTACCAGGGACTCTGGCATAGAACTGTGCCCTTTGAAGGGCCACAGCACAGGGTCCCAAGCAAGGAGTGCAAACACATGGCACTTGGATGTCTGAGCATGTTCATACAATGGCTGTTGATGTAGGGCTGGGCTCTGTGTTCCTGTTCAGGCAGCCACATTTGCACCCTGTAACCAGTGATCAGTGTATGGTGTAAGAACACCTCAGAGATGTCTCAGGCTATCAGACCAAGAAGGTAAATGCTTTAAATACTGCTAACTCATGTGAGAGAGAGGGAGCCCTGTTCTAAACTTCTGACAATGCTCTTTAAGTATACATCAGGATTATCTTGTATTTTTTATGCTAAAACTCTTCAAAAAGAACTATAGATTTAAATTATTACACTTCCATTTAATGATATTTATTCTGGAAATTCCTTAAGGGTTACTGATTAGTATGCTCTATCCTCTTCATAATTTGATTTGAAGTGTAACTTGAAATTATCTGTGAACAACCTTTGTGTCTTTCTTCCTCTATATAGTTATTAAGCCGAGCAGACAATTGTTCTTTGTGCTTTTAAAGAGTCACTGATTAAAAGATAATAATGATCATTTTTAAATTTACTCACAGAGCAGTAGTGCTAGGGATATCAAACTTCAGGGGCCAGCTTCAGTTACCAACTGAAGTTTACTTAGCATTGATGTATGAGCAGTGCAAGAACACTTTGATGAGCTCCACAGCTGTCTTGGAAAACAGGATCTGAAGAAATCTGAGCCAGCCAGCTTGATCTCTGAACCTATTGAAGTGAGAAGAGGAACTGAAGAAAAAAAAAGTCCTTTGTGTCCCCAAAAGTGTTTTTCTTGTTTAGAGCACTGTCTGTCCTTCAAGACCTAGTCTTTTTAGATAGTCTGTTTTGCTGTTTCCTGAACTGCAAATGTTTGGAGAACTTAGGAAGCACTAAGAAGGCCTTCTGAAAACCCTTGAAATCCTACTGATTCATTGAGGTTTTGGATCTACCTCATAGTGGATGAATAGGACATAATTAATAATATGAAGAAATGGAGAAGGTGAAAGATACAGTTAGTTCTGTGTAGGTAGATGCAACTATCCATGGTCTGGATTTATCCTGCCTGTTTTTAGGAGTCTAACTGAATCATCCAAGTCAGGAGCCTAATCCATATTCTCCTTTTATAGTCAGTGGAGAGACATGGCATCTTCAGTGAATGACCCAGTCTGTTTAAGATCTGAATTGTACCCAGGATATTTCCCTCTCTCACTGTTGACTGTTGGGGAAATAACAATAAGGTAGGGCTCTTCAGACAAGATCTTCAGTTTATTACCTAATGTTGGGTGAGATGTACAAGGATGCAAGAGCCCAATCGTGTGGTGTGGAGCACCTCTAGGCATCATGCCAGGCCTCTCTGATCCAGGATTTGTTTTGCAGCACACTGCAAGGAAGTCAGTCCTACGCAAACTGCTAAAATTTGCTGTTACATTTAAGCAGAATCATCCTCCTTATATATCATATTCTTATTGTCTATTTCTATCCCAGGATTGTTTGCATGTCAGCATCCCTGAAAATATGATGTGTAGTTTATTGTTTCTGAAAGGCATCATTGGCTCTCATTGTCACGGCAAAGGAGAAGAAAGAATCAGGCTTGTCTGTTACTGATTAGGCCTACAAAAATAGTGGGGCTGCAGTTGTGAAGGGAGAGAAATAAAGTAGAGTTTTCTCCAGAAATATGTGTATTTTTGAAAGCAGTTGCTACAATGAGTAATCATCACCAAGGACATGGAGAAAAAGAAGGTCTTAGAATAAACGTGGGCTGGAATGCCAGAAGACTTTCTCCCCTGTAACTTTAAGAAGTAACAAAAGCAGTAGTACTTTTCTCATGTTGTGGTTTCTTTCATCTCAGGATTATGGGTTTTCTAAAAGGTTGATGTTGAGTGACTTGCCAAAGGTCACTGAATGCTTCGTGACTGGAACTCTTCATGTCAGGATGTCTGATTCACAAATCCCTGCTCTAACCTCTCGAAGTCATTACTATGCCAGTTTTACCCCTTATGAAAAGCTCTTATAGGATTTATTGGGACTATCTAAAAATGAAATAAGGATCTGTTATGCTAAGAAATAAATATGCTATTTTAGGCTTTGGTTTAGGAGTCCAAAATAGTCATTTTTTTCTACTCCATTTGTTTCCCTTGATCTTTCCTTCCAATTATCTCCTCACATGGCCTCCCAGCTTTTTCATGACCTGCCTGTCACTCAGGGTGATCAATCCTCTTTCATATTGCTTTTGACTGATGTCCAACAAAAGGTATTTTCATCCAAGTGAGAAAAAACCTAGCCAGACAACAAAGAAGGTAATGATAGCTAGTTCCCTAAGTATAACTATAACAATTTCACTGTGCTTTCCTCCACAGAGCAGCTGCTCCGCCAGCTGGTTGCTTTCCCCTTCTGGTAATGAATTGCACTCATGATTTGAGACTATTATGTCTTGCTGGGTAGTAAGGCCAAATTTAGGCTGAGCTGATCTGGCACCACGACCTGTGCCTGCTAGCTGCTCCTCTCCAGGTTAGTCATTCCCTCTAGCTGTAGCTCCTCCTTCTAGCAGCTTTACCTTGTTCCATGCTACAAACCACTTTTAGTAGCTCTGCTCCTTCTGGCTGTGCTTGGCAGCAGCTCTTTGCTCTGTTAAGCATCTCCTGTTGGCTGTGCCTTGTTTCTGCAGCTGCCCTACCTGACCAACTTGACTGAAGAAAGAGTTCTGGTATTTCTGTCCTTGAGAGGTTGTGCACTACTCAGGACTAAACACAGTGGTTTAGTTCACAGGAGACTTTTAAGCAACTTCTTTTGTTTCATATTCCACATAGGGAACTCTTACACAAAGCTTCTTGCTTGTTTTTTTAAGTTGTAATCTTTGGATTGTAGTTCTGGAACCTATTGCCTAGGCTGGGGTGACCCTTCAGGCGCATTGAGACAGAGCTGGTTGGCTCAAACTCCTGTATACTATTACAGCTATAAACTTGCTTTTATGTTACGCTATGGTTCCTTTTTAACAAAAATGTCTTTCAAATGTAAAAACATGCAAAGCAAACATATTTCAGGCCTGTCCATTGGTCTTTTACCTTTCTCCTCCCTTTGTTTTGATAGTTCTTTACTTGTTGTTTCTTTCTTGCCTTTTGGATTTTTTTGGATGGGACGTGTGTTGAGGGATGGAGAAAATTACTTTTATTTTTGGCTTCAGCAATAAACAAAACATTCTGACCTTGAGAGAGTTCCCTTCCCAAATAAGGAGGAAAAGTTAGGGGTGGGGAGGGAAACCACAAAATGAGACTTGTTCTTTTTAATTATTTCCCTCTCCCTCCAGCAGAAAGTAACTTTAAACAATCAAAATGTATTTTGGGGTATTGTTTCTGCTTGCTTACCTCTTTGGGTTTTCAAAGTATGTGAGGTGTCAGGAAACCAGAAGAGAAAGAAGTTCCGGATGAGTGGATGCCTTATTGTGTGAGCCACCAAGCTAGGAGAAAAACATAAGAAAGCAATCAGTTTTTCACAGAAAACCTCAGTTTAGGGGAAACAAAAATTTTTGTTAAGGAGGTGCTCTTAGTCCTCAACCACTTCTGCCCCTCATTCTGCCCTCAACTCTCACTCCTGGAGTCTTTTAGGTGTCTCTTCTTCTCTCTTGAACAGCTCAAGGTTGTTCCTTGCTGAAAGGGCTTTTCATAAGTCTTGTCCTGTTTGCACATATATTCTAGTTTATTATTGCGTTACCAGTCTGACAGGGGTCTCAGGGCTCAGCAGCCATTTGCTTCCCTCCCCACAAACAGCTTCTTATTGCCATTACCCATGGCCTCCTTTGGTGGATCTCTAAGGCCATTGGCCTTTCACCCTTCAAAACCCTCACAGGATCCATTTCTGCTCTGATATGTAGAGGAAATCAGCCGTACAGTTCTGGGTAGCTTGCACAGTGATGCAAATGTCCTGGGCTTTTTATTTCAGCTCTGCTGTGTCATGCACGCTGTGTGCCTAGCTCAGCATGGGGTCTGGACACTACCTGCAAAGCCTCTCACACACCACAGAACTTAGTCCTTTACACACTTCTTTGCAGTGCTGAGCTGTGAATTCTCTGCCCTGGGACACCATGTGCATGGCTGGTTTGCCGAGCAGTGGTCGACAGGCAGTGCAAGCAGAGGAGATGCTGTCCTACAGCAGAGAAATGCTGTGGTGCAGGTTTGAATCCCTGGGCAGGACTCAGTGGCAGAGGAGCCCTGGCAGGAGGTCAGACACAGCCTTGCAGTGCGTTCCTTTCTCCCTGCACACAGCCTGGCACATAAGAGTACCTTAAACTGGGAGATAATGTGTTTGAGACGTCAGGCTATTTATTTAAAAGACAAAGAAGAGATCTTAGAAAAGTCCCCGATGGAGAGTAGCCACTCCTGGCATTCAGGGCACTTCTTTCTTCTTTGTTCTTCTACTTCTCCTTCCCCACATGGTTTTTACACTTTCATACTTTGCCTCTAGTCTCAAATCAGATCAGAGCTGCATGGGGGAAAGGTTGTGTTTTCCTCCATGTTGGTGTGATGCTCTGACCCTGGCACGGGTGTCTAACACTACTGCAGCATGGTGCCATCCTGGTGAGTTCTCCTGTTACTGGAATGAGATTAAAAGCCAAAACCTGTTTGTCCCAGTTGGGATTTGTTCCTTTGCTAAGCCTGTCTTTGCTGTCTGCAGTGATTATGAGCCTTGTTATACAAAAGTGATTAAATTATTTGTTCCCAACAGTAACCTAAAGCAGTCAGTTATTTAATGTCATGGCCAATCACCAGTTCTCTCTGTGGTGAAGCAGACAACTCCAGCACAGTGGGGAGTGCCTATATGGGGCCTGGAGCATAGTGCTTGCATTAAAGACTACTCTGTTGTAGAGCTCATCCTTGCTTTATCAGTCCTCTCTAATTGTTAATTGCCTTTAAACATCTTGTTTAAACTAATAACGGTTTAGGTGGGTTAATACCATCAAAATACTGTACTGTCTAAATTAGGAGAGCAATCTCAGGTTAGTTCAGTGGTAGCAGTTCCAGTCAGTGACCCAGGGCACTGAAATTAGGAGCCAACTCTTTTGCTACTGAGTAGACAAGGAGTGTATTTCCCAAGGTAGGTGCCTACCCAAGTTACAATTATACTTCTGCCTACGCTAACACAGTCATGCTCTGGTTACAGCTGGAGCTAAAAAAACATGTAGTGAATGTGCTCTGGATTATTTTATTTTTGTTTTCCTGAGTGTTTAGTGACTACCACTGAACGTTTACTGGTAACAGTAATGGTATCATTATCTTCGTCTGACATTTACCTGTCAGTGGATTCCTTGCCTTGTTTTACAGACAGGGAAACTGAGGCACTGAAAAGGGCCATAAAACAGAACAGGGTTGGAACTATGAAGAACAGTTCTTTTTTTCCTGAATTTTTATCCACTTTCTATTAGTTTTGTTTTGTTTCCTCTCAAAGCCCACAGGCTCATCTGTCACTGGCAGAGTTAAAGCCAATTGCTCTATTTACACACTTGAGAATAATGTACTTTTCTAATGAGTTCATGTAACTCCTTTTTCCCCTCCTGTGTGCTTGCTGTATTTCATGGGAACTTCTTACATTTTGGGCAGTCCCACTGATTAAAAAATGAAGCAAACATATGCAAGGAAAACACTTCACAGGCCACAATGGGCCACACTTTCAAACGCACAGATTTCTCTATAGGGTCAGAATGCTTCTCCTCACAAACATGACAATCAGCACTGTGATGCTGTGTTTGCAAACATGAAAATTAGCTGTGATGATAGCTGTCATTAGTAACAGCAGCTCAGAGGTCAACACCTTAACAGTCTAAATCAGAGCTTCCAATCAGAAATCTAAATCAGCTGGGCCCTGCAGGTGTCTCTACTTACCATCAGGGCTGCAAATGCTCTTTTTTTGTTGGTCTGATGCCAGAGAAGGAAAACAGAGAGTTACTAAAGGTAGGAGGAAACATAAGGTGCTAAATAATTATTTGAAGAATTAAAAACAACCCTAATACACACGGTCACAGCATAGTCTGAGCATTGTTAACTCAGCATATAAGAGGTTTCTAATAATTAGGATATTGTTTCATCTGGTGGTGCTTAAGAGCTGTAGAGATCCCCTACTTCAGTGCAGGTGAGGAAGAAGCTGGGTGGGCATTGAGCATGCTCAGGTGTTTCTTTTCCTTGGAGCTCCAGAGCATAAGCTGAAGTGGTGGAAACCACTATAGAGGGAAACAAAAGGGAGGTTTGCTTGAGCAAGAATTAACAGCTTTTCAGGTTGCTTTTGCTTCAGTGCCCACTCTGCCTGGGACAGTGTTTTTCCCATCCTTTTGACCTATGAGAGGCCTGGGATGTTCCTTCAGAAAACTCTGATTGTATCCAAGCAAACAGGTTAGATTAGGGGGGACAGATCTATGACTAGAGCTGGCCTCAGCCCTGACTGACTTAGCACTTGCACCTGATGAAGCTGCTCTGAAAGGAAAAATGTGGAATAAGACATGGAGATGTGGGGAAAGTGTATTAGCCTCAGAAGGAGCAAAAGGAAGGTCTCAAAAGGAGCAAAATCACTGCCCTAAAAAGTGCTATGGACAGCAACAACCAAGAATCTTCTGTATGCCCCAGGTAAGAAAATATTCCTCTATTTCTGCCTATTCCCATGAGAGGCTGACAGATCTGATTGGTTGTGTTGCTAATTCATCATGCTACAGTTAAGCACCAGGTATGATTCTGGAGTGTTGGAGGAAAGACTCATGAACAGCAACACCAGCAGCATATCTGCAAAAGAAATAATCTACCTGCCAGCCTGGAGAAGACTCATGCAGAGCACAGCAGCATCTTTCTATGCTGATGCAGAGCATGTTTTCTGTGTCCTGTACAGAAGGAACAGGCACAAATGTGGTTATTTATAGCTTCTCCACCCACACGAAGCTTTGAAACTTGCTCTAAAAGAAGTCCAGCATTTAAAGAATACAACAGGGGGTTTAACCTGAAGATATTTTTTTTCTGTTTTTATTTCCTTAAAAACAATATTCTGGGAACATTAGTAACAATCCAGGCATTAAGGAAGAAACATTAGTTCTTCATTTGTCTGTCTATTGTTCTCTTACTTGGAATGTTTTTAGAGAGGCAGTTGCCAAATTTTATCAAGTAAAATATTTAATCAAGAAAATGAAAGATAAGTGGGATACATTTGATGAATGGGAACTTTACCAAAGGAAAGCAATGTTCAGTTGAAAGAAGGTTTTTCTCAGGGTAAGAAAGGCATGTGTATTCCCACTCCCTTCTGGGGAGCTGGAGTCCCAGCATTTAGTGAAGGAGCAGGTTGGGGCTGCGTGACCTCAGCCAATGCCCAGAGGAAATGGGCAAGTACTGTTCTCAGAATGCCCAGCCTACACCCAGCCAGCTCTGACAGAGCCTGACTTGAACGTGCTGTTCCCAAGAGGGAGACATGACTAAATCCTGCATCTCACTAATGGCTAGGGCTGGGTTCAGCTCTTTTCTTTACGTGGTGTGAAGGTGGATGGGGCCAGAACAGATCATATTCTCACTCTTCTTCAGATGCATGTCAGTTTTAAACCATCATAATATGTTTATAGATGTGAATAAATGTACAAGTATGAAGTAGCCATCCACAGGAAGCGAGCACAAGGGTATTTTGCCATATAAGTCTGTGAAAAGGTGAGGAGTTAAGTTGGAGCAGCTGTTTGGGAGGCATGAAGTGAGCAGCCATGTTGCCCATAGGAGGGTGGCATATCTGGGAGCAGATAAGAGCACTTGTGACTGTTGTATGGGTCTGTAGGTCTACAGGAACGTGAAAGCTCTTGGAGAGGGTTTGGGGAACAGAAGAGCAGTGTGACTGCAAGCTATGGCCTGAATCAGCCAGTCATTATGAACTTCTGAGACTTTGCTAGAAAAGTTGAGAACAGTTTTGTTGGTGCTCAGGCCATTGCCATGGGAGATATTTAGGATGTCTTCACTTAGCCATACCGTTAACTCTAGAGCCCTTTCACAACTGTTTTTTGCCTACTTCTGCAAAAGAACTTGCTAAGAAGGAGAAAGCCAGGGGGAGTTGTTATTCTGTAGTGGTTTCCACTGCAGAAGCTGTTGATGAACAAGAATCCTGCTGCAGGGACTGTCTTGTCTGGGCAAACTCCTACGGTCCTGTTTCCAGATGGGCTTGTAGGATATCTGTGGGTGCTAGAGGCAATGAGGAGGCTGAAGATGACTGTAAGCATGTAGTTTTGCATATTGAGGACTTTTTTGGCACTCTTCTAAACTGGGGGACCCGCATGTCTTGGTAGTTGTCTAATTTACTTAGATGTGTTCACTAGCATCAGGTGTGCTTTGCAAGGCTGCCCCAGCTGCACAGAGCAGAACGTGGGTGTTCTGTTTTTGGCAAACTAGGGAGTATTTTAACTACAGAGGCTTGATTTTTGTTGTTAAAATGAGAAATTGTGCAGAGGTGAAAGTTTCACAATGTCCAGGAAGCTCATAAAAACACCTACAATCTGATTTCATGGGGATTTCTTTTTTTGGTTGAATGCAGACAAGGGAATAAAGGAAGTTTTTTTTTAAATGTTGTAACTAGCTCTGCATTTAATTCTGTGCTGATGGGTCTGTAAGGTTGCTTTTCCCTCCAAGGGTGAACGGGACTGCATGTTTTTTCTTTTGAAAAGACCTTTTATTATGTGGTGGTATCTGGAATAAGTACAATTAGAGAGGAAAAGCAGGGAGCGATTAAAGTATCATACTTAGTAGCAGCTGCATTAGTTCTCTGGCCTTTGAAGAGACCCAGGCATTGAGCACATACATACCACACAGAGGAATTGTGGTAAAAAAGAAATGCAAAATGGAGGTGACAAATTTTTGACTGACTTCAGGGAAGGTTGTCCATGATAGCATTTTAAGAGAGATCTTCCTTGAGAAAGGATGAACAAGTATCAGAATTCATCTTTCTCATCCAATCCTCATACTATGTTAATGAATATAGCTCTTTTCACTCAATTCCACCTCTTTAAAAAAACAACAAAACACTGAAATTGCTTGGCTGCTGATAGTGAGATATAGTGCTTAGGTCTCAAGCCAATTTGAAAGAAGTTACCCTTACGACTGACCATCTGAGCTGAATTAAATACAAAAGAACTTGTTTGGCTGTATTTTCTGATGGTGAATTAGTCATTGCCACATGGACAGGTCAAGTTATGTTATTGCAAGATTTATAGCTATACACTCAGCAACTAGGCATTTATAGCACAGTGAATTTGGAGCAGCTTACACCTGATTTTAAAGCCCTGCCTCTCAATGGATTGCCTGCTCACTTTGTACAGCTGCCATGATGCTGTTTGCTGTTTATGTTATTTCAATATGTCCCTGTCTTGGAAAAGGTTCCTAGAATCCCCAACCAAATTTGGAGCCACATGTTGCTAGATGCTGCAGAAACTTGAAGTAAAAAGCAGCTTTCACTCTTGCTTGTTTGGACTGCAAGTGTGGCTGATGTCACTTTAGAAATGAGAACGGAGGCAGCAGGGAAGTTGAGTCATTTGTTGAACTGCAGTGCTGGGCATTGAACCAAATCCCTCAAATTCCAGTCTACTTTTGATGTGAAATCCTTGCTGCTTTTGCTTATTTCTTAAAACTTGTGCATAATTTGGCATGCTTAACTAAAGCCAGTGAACAGAGCAAGGCAGTGTTGTGTTCCCCACTGCTGAGCTGCATGAGCAGAGCTGTGTCTGTGCGCTATGAGTGCACTTACCTGCAATGAACCCATGCAGCGTGTAACGTGCTGTCATGGGAGCTGCACTTGTTCAGAAATTGCTAAATGGGCATTAGAACGTGGTGTTCAGGCCTGTGTCCAGAGGCTGAGATGCTGCTGGATGCATGGCTAACACCTGCCTGTTAACTTTACACGTGTAGGATCTTTGATCCACATTTACTGAAGTCAGCTGAAACTTTGCTGCGGATTTTGGTGGGAACAAGATCTGAGTTTTAGTCAGATGTAGATGTCTCTGAAATTAAAAATAATCTCATGGGAGCCAAAGATGACGGTTGTGGTTTAAACATGAGGTGTGATTCCCTCCTTGAAAAAAAAAGTTTTTTATTAAAATACTTTAC
This sequence comes from Brachypteracias leptosomus, assembly GCA_013401335.1. Taxonomy (NCBI): domain Eukaryota; kingdom Metazoa; phylum Chordata; class Aves; order Coraciiformes; family Brachypteraciidae; genus Brachypteracias; species Brachypteracias leptosomus. The sequence continues at coordinate 298,416 of VYZX01004744.1, read as the reverse complement.
TGTGCCTCCAACTTGAAATTATAATGAAGAAAGAAGTGAAAAAGGGAGCTTAGTTTTTGTTAGGAGGTAAGAAACACAAATAAGAATGACTGAGTTTTGTTTGGGGTTCTATTATAAACAATTAATAATAGCAGGAAAAGCCAGAGGATAAGTTCCTTTGTATTTTGGTGTATTTTCTCAGCTAGACCTTTACTTGACATTACCCTGCTGTGACAGGGCCAGGGATAGGAGGGAAAAGAGATCTATTTTCAGCAATGATTTGGAATACAACAAAACTATATTTTAATTTAAATCAGGCTTGGTATGCATTTTGTTTACTAAAGATGGTTATGATTGATTAAGTCTCTTGAGTTGTTGTGGGTTTGGGGGAATTTTTTGGTTTTTTTTCTCATTTTCAGTGTTTGTTCTGTCATGCCTGATGCTGTTGCCAACACCAAATCCTCCTGGTAGCAGGCCAGGGGTTTGTCTGCCCATGCCAGCCAGCACAGAATGTTGTCCAGGAGCAGATGTAATTCCAATGGATAGACATTGATAATCTCACACTGGCTCCTGCCCCTCCCCAGAGATTCACTGGTCTCATTCAGCAGTCTCCCTGACAAATATGGACTCTCTGTCTCTTAGGGGCCTTTTCCTTTTACATCCCAAGAAGGGAGCAGGTATCCTGAGAACACATCTACTTTGAACTGTATTGCTCATAGATACATATATGATGTTGTAGCTTCCAGTTCTTCTCTTGTAAGAAAACTAATTATCTCCTACCAGGAGATTCTCTGTCCTGTATTTGTAAATTCTAGTTCAGCCAGTAAGTGTTACTAAATAGGCTTATATAATTTTGAAGGGCTTTGACAGAAAAGGTCAGATTATGTTGCTGGGCAGTATAACAAAACATTTACAATAAGCTTTGGTGTAAAGTACCTATGAAAGCATGACCTGAAACGTGAACCTTTTAACTACACCTCTTGGTTTCAAAAAGATGGTTGGCAAAGGCAGAGTTTCTGGAATAAGAGTTTCAGATGCGCAAGACCTTGGTGTTACTGAGCATTCATAATAGCAGATACAGAAAAGGTAAAGATACAAAGTTTGATTCTTGTGAGTGAAAATGGTGATGAAACTATAAAACCACAAGTTTTGAAGTGTCATATGAATTCCTGGTATCATACTAGAACTCTAGTTAGCCCATAGTATCTCAAGAGCAAGCAATAAAGTGCACATAGTGGCAACTTGATACTGTTTGGCTTCCTTTCACTGGCATGAGCCTAGCAGACCTTGGAGGTTCTATCCATGTGTTTAAAGTTAGGCAATGCCTGTGCACCTATCTGAAATGGGGCCTCATTTAAAGCTGAATAAATTGGGCGTATTTCACTGGAATTGCTCTGGAATTTATTACAACTGTGCTGGAGTTACCAAAGAGTTAATCCAACCCTTTTGAGTTGTGCCAGATTTGTACCGTTTTGAGGTCAAGATGTGACTCTTAACTGCTTAGAGTGCAATTTCTTCTCAGTTTTCAGAGTAACCTGTTGTAAGAGTCACTATGGCAACAACAATAGATTTTAGAGTAACAAAAATTAATGATTTCCTCAGCCAAGGCACTTCAGTGGGTCATCTCGCTCAGGAGCAGTGAAACTGTTCAACACGGACCTGGGTCAGATGCAGCACGTTGTGCTAGCAGTGCCTTGGCATCCCCAACTTCTGCATCTTGTTAATGCTGGTTTAAGCTTACACTTCCCATCTCCTTTCTGTAGGACGAGGGCAGGGTTCAATGACTGGTGTATTTGAGCAACCCTCCGTGTTCAGGCTGCTCAGCTAAGTGGTGGAGTCACCATCCCCAGAGATTTTTGAAAGATGTGGCACTTAGGGGTAAGGTTTAGTGGTGGGCTTGGCATTGCTGGGTTTGGACTTGATCTTAAAGGTTCTTTCCAACCTATATGATTCTTATCCAAGTCATTCGCATTTCATCTTCATTCATTGCTGCTAAAATGAATACAATTTAAAATACATGAAAATGCAGAAGGTTTTCAACTAACTTTAAGGAACTGTATCTATTGCTGAAGTAAAGGATTTACTACTCCTTTCATGTTTTATGTTTGTAGGAGCAGAGCATGGTGACTTGCAAAGAAAGAGTTGGTTCCCAAGGAGATTTTAAAGTCAGATAAAGTTAAGAGGTGCTTCTTAGTTTTCATATTTACTGATTAGGAAAAGATACCTACAGAAAGAGGCTTAATTTTCAAAGAGCTACTTTAAAAAGTCTGCCCTTTAAAAATAGCGCCCATTGCGGTTTTATTTAAAAATTAAATTAACTTTTAAAGCTATTAAAAGAATTGACCTTAGCTGCACTAATGCAATCATCTTGCCATATTCCCATCATACAAATTAGCCTGGAGGAAGAGCAATTATCATCCCAGAAATTTGCTTAATTATTGCCTGATTGCTTCTTCAACCTTTTTCCTTTAAAACCATTCTTCCATTTCTTTCATCCTGTGTTTCCTTGCCTTGCCCCATATTGCCATTCCCTGCAAATGGACTCTCAAGTACATTTTTCCCTGACCTCACCTGGGCACTATTTAACCAGTGTAGGTGTGCCACAGGTCTCAGGCTTCCCATAGGCACGAGTTCCATCACCAGCAAAAAGGAGTGTGGAGAGGCCTCTGGAAGTGTTTCTTTTCTAAGCACCTGCCTCCTGATGCTGTGCTCAGATGAAACCTGCCTGAATTGCCACTAGTAGTATTTTTGCAGTTGCATGGATCATTCAGAAGGGACAGTTACAGCTATTCTTCCTCCAGGTAGCATTCTGAATCTTGTGGTTACCCAGCCATATAATGACTGTAATAGCCAGCACAGTCAGCCTGCTGTAATTGTACTGGAGTTTTATTTAATTTTCTTGGTGACCTGGGCTTGCTGCTTATTTTGTTGAGTGTGTAATTGTGCCCCTGAGGCGATAAGGAGACAGGACATGTACATCATGATAGAAAGAAAATAATGCTTCTACCACTTTTGATCTTAAACTAGGTGAAATAAAAAACCCCCAGATATTATCTTTTTTAACAAGTGTGTATCCTGCAGCATTCCTGAGAGCAAATGTTGCTAACATCAGAGGTGGTTCTTGGGCATTTGGTAACAGGTTCCTAACAAACAGTTCAGGCTTTTGAGCCTGACACTGTATAAGCTTCTACTATCTGGGAATTAAACACAGAGTTATGAATCTCCATCCAGAAAAGAAAGGGAGCCTCCTGCTCACCTCCTAACCTCATTTGCACGCTTTCTGGGGTCTCATGCAAGCTACCATCAGAGTAAATGAGCAGCTCATTTATTTCCTCCCATGGACATCTTATGGGATTGGGCAGAGGAGCAGCAGAAACAGGTTCCCTAATCAACTCACCCGTAACAATTGGGCCAGTAAGCTGTGGAGTGGGAACGTGCCACAGGTGGAGGTAAAATACCAAGAGTATTATCCTCCAGTCCTTCCAGAAAATGTCTGTGAGTTAACGTATTTCCTTGGTGACTCCAGGGGCACCTTCACCCATGCTTGGAGATGTGCCTTGAAGCCTGAAATCAGCTGTTTCTATTAATGAAGTATTATCTAAGGGACAGCAGCCTGGCCTGGAAAATGCTGCCTACGTGGGGACAATGTCCTCACAGCACTCAGCCTGGGTTTAAGTTGCAGGCAGGCAGGATCAGGCTTTACTGTGGCAGGAGCTGCAGAGCAGGAAGAAAGTCCTGGGCCCTGTCCCAGGCAGCTTTCAAACTAGTGGAAGGACAGGAGTAAATGCATACTAGAAAGAGAGTTGGCATGTACTGGGGTTAGAAAATATATTTTACATTTCAAGAAACACCTCAGATGATGAGTCTGTCTGTAGCACATGATTTTCATTCCAAAGAATTCATGACTTAAAGCCTTTTTCTAGCTTTTTAAAGAAAAAATAGATTAGCAATAAAGGACAATTAGGAAATTTGAATATGTAATTTGGAAAACACTCTTAACAGCATTTTCAACAGCAACTTCAAGCTGTTTATGTTTTTAAGGAGAATTAGATTATTTGAACTAAGTCACTGCAACTTCAATGGCTAACTATGTCTCAGGAAGCTAATTTTCGGCAGTAGAGTAAGTTATACAGTCTGTGCTCTCAATTAAAATGTTAACTCTTTATCTTGAATTATTACACAGTTATGCTACTCCTAAAGACATTTCTTTTCATCAGAGTAAGGGAGAATGACTCTGAACATGCTGACAGGTAGATGTTTACAAATGCTGGTGATTTCAGATTTAATTGTGACCTTACAGAGTTGTTCCTGCATTTCCCACAGACTAATTGCTTAATATTTCTCATTGTTTTCACTGGGGAGTAAGTGCTTTGTATCTATCCAGGTTTATGTTCTTGTTGCTTTGCTCACTCAGTCATTCTGTACCTCAGCTCCTCTATTCAGTGCAAACTTTCTGTGCCTTGTATGGTGGAAACAAAGATGTGATATTTCTCAACATTTGCAAATTATTGTGAGCTTATTAGATGGGAAATGCTTTGTATAAAGAAAAACATATTAGCTGCTCATATAAATATCTTTTGGTCACTAGGGCTATCAGATTATAGGAGCCTCATGCTAACGTCCTGTCCTGCCATCTTCCTGGGTTAACTCAGCAATACACTTAGTCTCCCAATATTATTTTTTTTTCTCACTACTTTTATGCAAAATGAAATTATAGCATTTATGTATTTTACAGAATGGTTGTGAAAATGAGTGCTTTGAAGATTGGAGTGATCAAATATTTTAACATGTGTTTCAGAGCCACAGAAAATGCTGCTAAGCAAGTTATTCTTTAAAAAGTCATGAGTTGTTTATTGTGGGAATTGTGGCAGAAGTAGAGTTTATGGAACAATTTGAACCAGAACTTAAAGTGTAGATAGGGTCTATGAAATCTGAGAAATGGTCCTCTAGGGAGAGGAATGGCATAGAAAGAAGTGGTCAAATAGGGTGTTACAGCCAAGGTCATTAGTGGATGCTAATGCTGTTAGCTTCAGAAAGTGCAGTTAGTTAGCAGAGACTCAGATGAAAAGTAAAATCACTGAACAGAATTGATTTGGTTCTAACTCAAACCAGGACAATAGATTTTTTTATTTTTAATCTTGCCTGCTCAAATAGTGTTGATTTATTAGGTGAATATACAGTTTTGTCACCTCAAGGTGTATTTTACATCTAAACTTATAAACAAGGATTTGGAAACCTAATCAACACCTGCATAGATGACTTCGGAAGGAAGCTTTCATGTCACAGGAAGGATTTGGTGGATCACCAGATGATGCCCTTGTGTGTCAGGCAGTGTGGAATAACTGCCCAAATGCAACATGAGGCTTTGCTGCAGGAGTTGCCAGCTCTTGAATGAGTCCTGGAACAAGGTTTATTCCCTATGGATGAAAGTTCTTCTAGCACTTTGGTTGGGTTATTTTGTTGAGGGTAAAGTATCCATATTTTGACCAGTACCCTGGCCTAGATTCATTGCGGTTTTTTTCATCTTTGTTTAAAGTGGGCATCATATGTTTTATTTCTTATCCTGAATCAAAGTGTGTAACAAAACATCCATTTATAAAATAGAAGAGGCAATCTCTGTCAACAGTCATCTAACAGTGACTAAAGCAGTCCAATATAGCATTGGCTGAGATAAAAATTTTATGATGCGATTACTACTTTAATGCTATAAGCATGAAAAAGTTATTAGAATAGTTTGCTGCAGAATTACAGTGAGTGACTATCAAATATTAATAAATAGAAAGCACATACTGCATGCTAACTTCATATGAAACATTCTTTAAGTTAAATGCATTTGCCATTAAAAAAATATTTTAAAAATGAGGCCTCATTAGATGAGATTTTTCAAAATGGAATTTTGATCTGGTTCCAGTTTTAATAGGTAAGTTGAAAACTCCTGACAAGAAGAAAGAGGATGCTAATGGAATTATTTAGAGATGGTTAATGACACAAATGCTAGAAGGCGACCCTCCAATAATTAATGTTATTACAAGTTATACACAGATTCCTGGTCAAGAGTATATTGCAGAAAAGCTCTTAGCAGACCAGCTGGCACATGAATGTCAAACAGTTTAATGGAGTGTATTTAGGATTGTCTACACAGAGCAAATGGGAGATGAACTGATCAGAGAAAGGGAAGCAGGAAGCAATGTCTGGTCTGCCAACACACCTGGTCCTGCTTTCTTACCCCACAGTGACACTTGTGCCAAATATGTGTTGTCCCTGCAGGATATAAAGTGCTTTGATACCCTATTTTGTGAAGTTATTTGTATTATGTGGATGAAAAATACCTAGTAAGCACAAAATATTAATTAAAAAAAAAGCTTCTTGCAGCAAAGTAATAGGGTTGGGGAATATGTGTATAAAACTTTGTTTGTAGTAGGAACTTCTTATACAAATATGCTAGGTTCTACAGCACAGAAAGACTCCAAGCCCAGGTGGTTTAGATTCTGTACAACCAAGCCATGAAATAGCTTTGCTTGCCTGAAATAAAAATAATCACATCTTCCATTTTTCCAGTCTTAGGTTTCTAGGCTTAGTCAAGTAACACCTGCCCATTTATCAGCCCCCCACGAGACAAGTGTCTCCTCAGACAACAGCTCTGTGCTGCCTCAGGCCTGTGCCCTGGTACCCCAGCCCCTCTCAGACCAAGCTGCTGGGGGTTCAGGGCACCCTGCAGCCCCTGCCCAGCATCACTGGGGCACCCCAGCGCTGCACAAAGAAAGGACGTGGCTCTGAGGCCATTTGCAGGTGCAGCATTTGGTGGTAGTATCACTGCCCTGGGGACACTTCTCCCTTTGGTGTGACAGAAATACCAGTTCTTGTTTGCTAGCACATCAGCATCAGTAGCAGCAAGGGTCAACAGCTCACTGTGAGCGCAGGGCTCCTTGCTGCTGGCACAAATCTGTACTGATCTAGTACTACTTACCCTCTCAGCCTCTGTGTATTGGGAAAGAGAGATCACATCCTGAGATTTCCCAAGCTCATATTGTGAAATTAATTTTTTACCAGCTTGTAGAAGACCCCGAACAGATTTGATCTAAATTTTAGTGCCAGTGTTATTATGAGAAGGAACTCCAAATGGATGGTGCTTACACAGTTCATCTATTTTTAAAAGAAAATCCTTCTTAACTCTCAGAATATCAGATTTGCCATTCTGCTTTTCCAGAAGGACCAGTTACATTTGGAACTGAAAACCTGAAAGACTTTGAGGGTGCACACTTTCAATATTTATGGTCTGCAGTGAAGGATTTTTAATCTTTTCATTCTAGTTGCTCTGATAATGCTTTCTCCTCACATGAAAATAAATTTGAATAGATCCCTTCATCATGCTTTTGGATTCACTTAAGGTGCTTCCCATTGAGATCTGCTGTTTATGTGGCATCAGCTGTCACTGTTTTTCAGTTGACAGAAGGAACTCTTAAGAGGAGGGTGCTTTCTGTGGAAGATTCCAGATTTCTAATTCCCATTCCCCAAAATTAATTTATATGAAAGTAAATATTTAATCTCTGCCAGGCTGAAATAACTAACCTACACTTCAAAATAAATTGAACAGTAAAAATCCAATAATCCCAATTTACCAGAAACATCCATAAACATTTATCTTCTATCCAGTTGGAATGGACTTTGACAGATCTGCATGTGTTCAGCCATAGCAAGCACAAAGCAATACCTCTGCAGTTGTTTTATCCTCACCCTGAGGATTTCTCTGTGCTGCTGAGACAGGAGAGGTAATTGGATGTTTTTCTTTTCTGTCAGGTACTGGACTGGATTGAAAATCATGGGGAAGCCTTTCTGAGTAAACACACAGGAGTGGGCAAGTCTCTACACAGAGCACGTGCGCTGCAGAAAAGACACGATGATTTTGAAGAGGTTGCACAGGTAAGAATCAGACTTCTGCTTTCTGGCTTAATTTTTGTTACTTCTCCTGTATATTGAGAAAAAAACTATTGCTGTTTTGGGTCACATAGCTCTCTCCAAACCTTTGGAGCTGACCAGGATCCTGTCTCCCAGGTTTGAAAGTTAGCATGCACACTGCAGAGCATGGTAGCAGCAGGACTTATAATTAGAAAATCACCCCACTGGGTCAATGGGAGGTGTCAAACTCTATGAGAAATTGCAAGCAGTTCATGGGACAGTAATGCAAAGTGGTGGGACATAGAGGAGGATGGTTATGAGTGACAGAAAAATGATTTGTAACTCCTACAGTGGAAACTGAGGACCTTGAGATTAGGGTGGAAAGCAGCAGCTCGTAAAGAAGCAGGGGAAACACTAGAGTGCATTTGCAGTAAGGGCAACTACCCTTCTACTCTTTCCAAGAGCACAGTCGATTATGTGGAAGGGTGTTTTGTTTGTTTTGGGATGAGAGACAATCATTACAGGTAGACATTAGTATTGTTGTTGTTATTAATTTTTCCTCACAGCTTATTGTAAGTGAGGCTTGTCCAGGAATTTTGGTATGAAGCCAAAAGCTTATAACTTTTCCTTGGAGTATGGTCATATTAGATGTTTAAACATACATCCCATCTTTATTTATAAATTATAAAGAAAGAAGACCATTTGAGAAGTTCTTTCAGGGCCTTTTTTTTTTTTTATTTTATTTTTTCCTCCCAAGAAAGTATCTCATGGCCAGAAATTATCCAGTCTTAGTTCTGGCTGTCAGATCATGTTACGCCTTTTTTGGTTTCCATTTGAAGCATCTTCTATTACAAATTGATCTTCTGTAAAGGTATTTTATTGATCTTCTGCTTTGGGTATTTTAGATAAAACCCTAATTAATCTATGGAAAGCCGAATATATCAAGCACTTTGTCATCCTGATACACACAAGACAGATGATTGCTCAAATATTTCACTGTAGCATAAGACATAAATGTGTTAGGCTTTAGTTTTGTTTTTCTATAGTCCCCTTCCCATGTGCTGGCCTTAGTTCAACATGTTTCCAGCAACAGGGACATACCTCTTTCACTGTGCCCTCAGGGAAACTATTTCCTTGCCTGAATCTAGCTACTGACTAGATTTTCTGTTTTCCTCCATATTCAATTTATATTTCTCTCAATCTTGGTTTTTTGTTTGGTTTTTTTTTCTTTGCTTATATCCTTTCAGTCTTATTTATCTCTCTTAGGGAGATAAATGTCAGGGAAGGAGATGAATTAACAACCCTGTAATGTCTCTAAAATATTAGCATGTCTTCTCCTCTGTGCCTCTTAACCATGTTAAAGCCTATTTAATTCTGTTAGCATGTTCTTATTAACCAACCCCTTAAATATCTTTTGTTACCTATTTCTTTGGATCCGTTCACTTTGCCAACATCATTCTCCTAATCAGATGTTCAGGTCTTGATGGAATATTCTATTGCTTGGCTTGCTAGTGAACTTCAGTGTTACCTTTGAGCTATGATGGGCTGTCTTTGCATCCCACTGACAAATCACAGAGCCCAAAAGCAGCAGTTCTGGATTGGTGGGACCTCCTGTGGATTTAAGCCTTCTGGTAATAGGCTTGAATTTCTAGAGCTGCCTTTTGCAAATTTATTAAAATGGACTTTAGGCTACAAGTTGCAAACCACAGTTCTACAAAGCCTCATCCAAAAGCACAAGTTAGTAGGGGTTTCCTCCTGAAATCCACATGAGGTGCCTTTCCAGAAGATGTGCTTGTGTCAGCTGTTATTAGATGCAATACTGGAGTAACCAGTGAAATTTAACATCATGTAATATACAGGGCCTGAAACTAGGTGATTTTATATGCTTTGTGGCATTAATATTTTCTAAATCTCCCTTCTCTGTGATACATTAGCTTCATAATTCCAGTTACATCTTGCTTTTCTGGATCATAAAAAAATAAGATGGTGTTGACAACAGAGATAAGAGCAAGCTGTGTAACTGCACATGGAAACAACAGCTCACTTAAGGCTCCACTGGATTATGTAATTTGGAGACATCCCCACATCAGGGTTTAGGAACCTTATAGGTGTACAGCTTGCATGTGTAGGTACTAGAGTAGGTCAGAACAGAATTATTTCACTTAAGATTTTTCTAACCCCTCTGTCAGCTCATTTTCTATACTATTGCAGCACATCTGTCTGCAAATAATGTCAGACACATTTCTGTTCACGAGGCCAAATTCAGAGCAGAGAGTGTATGAATCTGGTTCACTGGATGACCATGTGTTCAAATGAAGATGGATGTTTGGAAGGAGAATGGAGAGGAAAGACAGAAGTATAGTTTGCATGAGTATAGAACCTCTTAGGTTCCTCTGAATCAGATTATTTTACATTTTATGTGATGGCATCAATGAGCATCTCATTGCTCTGCCTGAACAGTCATGATCAGTCTTTAACTCCAAGTATGAGGTTTATGGTGCCTCTTAATTAGAAATAACTGACACAAGTCAAACCTGTTTAATTCCCCCTTGGCTTTGGCAGGAACAGTTTTCTCTGGTGCATTCACACCAGAATGCCATTGCTAATTTATGAGGCCTTTCTGCAGTGTGACACTGGAATGTGGTGCTGGCAAATGGACATGGGGACACGCACTGAGGGGAAGTGAAAGGAATCTCAGGCTTTATCTGGGGTCAAGGACTTGCAAATATAATACCCTCTCCTTTGGAAAGAGTAATAGCGAGGGTAAGGGGGGAGGCCATAAATTTATCATGCCAGGAGTTCTCCTGCAGAAGCTTCTAGTGAGGCCAATTTTGTGGTTGGGGAATAAATCTCCTCCCCACTCTGATTACGACCAGTTTTTATTCTTCCGAACTCGCTTCTTTAGAGTTTGTTGATAATGAATTCTAACTTAAGTTTAATTATTTGTCATTTTTCTTAAGATAGTGAATATCTTTGGCTAGGGTGGATAACTGGCATTGCTTGTTCCCAATAAAGTCATATAATAAAGTACATGTGCTAAGATCCTGAAACAGACTGATGAGTTTTCTCCATTCCCTTAATCAGGATGTTAATTACTGGAAATAATGACAACAAAAACAAGCCAAAATAAAACACCAAAACCTACTTGGTTATGCAGTATATAAACTTGTTCTTCAAAATCTACTTTCTTTTGGCTCTGATACATTTGTTCTTTATCTCCTACTGTTTCAGGAAGGCATTTGCAAAGGTCAGGTTAGAAGCAATTTTCATAAGTTTTCTTGATATTTTCAACAGCAGGCAAAATGTTGATGTTTTTGAGTGCTGGCTAACTGCATGTAAAGAGGAGGAGTGTATCTGGGACTGCTGTACTGAGAAATGCTCTGATTGACTGACCTGCCATGGCCCTAGATTGAGAGGTGGAACGTGCTCCCTCTATGTCTGATTACATCCAGATTTATAAATCTGTGGGGTTTCTAATGATTCAATCAGGCATGGCCCAAATAGATAACATTCCTGCATACAGCTGTGCTTGGAAAATGTCAGTGATTTTAGAGCACTGCATTGTGGGCAATAGGAAATAGAATTTGGAGTCCCTTTTTCTCATAACTACTGTTTAGACAATGCTCTGGCAATTTTCTGCCTGTATTTATTCTACATGGAACACAGAGATGGCAAATGTTTGAACTTGGATTAAGAAGCCTGAGCTCCTGGGGGGGAGGTTGTTATCTTGTACGTACCTGCCACTGTTTCTCAGCCAGTGCTGATACTGTTCACAGGCTGCCAGCCTGAAAATGCAAACCTGAGGCACAGTACCTGCCACACAGTGAAATTCAGTAGTCAAGAATTACTGATGAGGTAGAGTATCAAGATATTGCCAAAGAAATACCACTCTGGATGTAGCTGCAACGTTCCTGCAATGACAGCCCCTCTGCTTGGCTGGAATTACTTTGCAAATCATATGTATAACCATAGCTCAGCCAGTTATTAGTGTAAATCCAAAGATAATTTCACTTTAGAGTCTCTAACCTTTCCTTACTCTGGGCTTTTACCCTGAAAAGCAGTGTGCCTCCCAATTGGACAATTCTATTAACTGGCTTGTATTCCCCAAATCTCCCAACCCTTCAGTTCTGAGTGAGCTGCACATGTTGGAAACCCTTCTCTTACTCTCTCTGTATGAGGAGGGCACAGATCGTTCTTCTCCCTTCTGGCACTCCTGGCAACCAGGTTAGAGTGGGCTTCTCTAAGACCATCACTACATTTATACTGGTGCAGAGTTAGGAAAGATACTGGGGAAACTCCAGTATCCTTGAGCATCCAGTATCCTACTGGCGCAGAATTAGGAAAGATATTGGGGAAACTCCAGCATCCTGGAGTATCCAGCATCCTGCTGCCGCAGGACCGAGTGGCTCTGTGCTCTGAATGCTCTGAGACAACCACTGCTGCAGTCTCTCTGCATTTCGGAGCTTTTTCCATCAGAAGCGATGTTAAGATTTCCTCCCGGGTGCGTTTCGGGGCTGTGCGGGCCCAGCAGAGCGTGTGTCCTGCAGATGGCAGCCGCGGTGCGCGGGGAGAGCGGCTCCCTCCTGGCCAACGGCGCTCGGGTCTCTGGGCCAAACTAACCAAACACTGCGAGTGAAATGAAGCAGAAGTGGGAGCTGGCTCGCACACTGTCCCTTTGGTGTTCTCCCACCCCTGCCAGAACCCGCGCTGCTCAAGGTCACCCAGAAAAACAACCCTCTTGTTATTTTTCTAAATGCAAAGCTGGGCGGTCCGTGCTTTAGTGCAAGGTGGTGCTTGTCATCCGCATGTATGGGATCAGTGGGGCTGCCTGCAAGGCTCTCAGGCCACGTTATGCTCACAGCTACAACTAAGTTATGTATTTAGCAGCTGTGTGCCTGTTTGCATGCAATAGAGGGTGTGTTTTTGATGGTAATCCACAGACACTGATGTTTACTAGGTAAAATACCATAACTCTGGCACGTCTTCTGAACAGTCTTGGTTCAAAATGTGTGGGGTTGTCCCTCATTATCAAACACAGTAAGAAGGTTGGCTGGAGGCTGTGGCCATCAAGGTTAAGGGGCTTGTCTGTATGCCCAGGGCGGCAGCTCTTGGTTCAGGCCTTATGACTAGAACAGTTTTGATTTAGGTACATGACTGGATCCTGTATTCCTGACTTTGAAAGTTTTACAGGATTGAGTTTGCCAAGGTATACATGCAATACAGTGGACTATTCTTGAATTATTACAAAGAAGGGGAGCCAGACAGAATGTGAGCAAAAATGCTGAGCTTTGCTGTGTGCCAAGGGGAAGCTGTTCAGGTTTCCTGTTCTGGCATACCTATGCTTGCTTTTGGAAGGTGGTGATTAAACACCTGAACACTGGCTTTGAACTGTCAAAGTTAACCTTATGTGTACATATATAGTTCTTTTAAGATTGAGCTTCTCTTTTTGTTCTTCTTAGTGAGGTAAATGTATTTATTTCCTGCAAGGGAGTGCTTTCAGATGGGACCTTGAAAGCCAAGGGCCTGTATTGTCTACTAGATATCAAAGATCAGGTGATTTTCTTCATCTGAGAAGCAATTTGTCCTCCAGTGTTCCTGTCTAGAGTAATCCCTTCCTCCGCTGTACTGTTCCTAAAATGCTGTCAGTTCAGAGTTTTCAAAAAGCAGTTTTGAGATAAAAAGAGCATGTTGAAAAATATGATTATATTGTTTGTTCTGTGAAACATCCAGTGGATTCAGTAAGAAATCCTGCAGGTAAAAGTGGTACTCTGGGATCTCTCAGTTCCGCATAGTTTTACTTGAACTGCTTTAAAACTAAGTGAGGTAATGGAGTAGCCAGGCCAAAGCTGAATTGCAAACAGCTACTTGTTTGGCCTTCAGGATAAAAACCTAGTGCTTTCCCATGCAAATTCCAGCTCTGTTGGATGTCATTGTTCTGTACTTTGGCATGAAGTCCAGTACTGATGTAAAACAGCTAGGCATAAATTAGGAGCCCATGTTGATAATGAGCACTTAGGGAGCATTGTCCCAGGGTGATTTTTTTTATTATTATTATTACTTCTTAAATTTTTATGACCTACCTGGTGGTTGCAAGGAATAGCTCACTGGGCATAGTAGGTTTTTTCCTTTGGGATGAGTGACTCAAGTTCTATGTAGGATGAAATACTGGGCCAAAACAGGGAGAAAGACAGTTAAACGGCAAGAGCCATACTTGAAGTAAGAAATAGTAACTTTCAATAATGCCATAGCTTTTTTAAAATAACAAAAACATGAGACAGGCAACAAAAAAATCAACCCTACTCTTATCTTCATCCTTTGCGTGGTCATTAGCAAGTTCTGAAGCTCTATTCTGCAGCTTCCTGATCACTTATGTAAATCTATTCACTTCTACACAAAGAGGCAAAAATGGCCAGTGGCAGCAGATTACACAGACCTTTGTGCTGTGGTGCAGGAGCTCTGGGCTCCAGAACTCTTGGTTTCTTCTGACTGGCAGCAGGCTGCATCTGGCACTCACAGGCAGCAGAGAAAAGTGAAACTGCCTATATATGGGTTCTCTGGGAAGGTTATCTGGGGCTTCTGGATGTAAAAGCTTCTAATGACATAGCTGAAGAGCCAGAGAGTTTATCATGGAAGCAATAGCATAATTTTTTGCATGAAGTCCAGCAGCTTCCTGGTGACTCAGAACACATTGACACCGCGAGTGCAGAGATACTGAAATTGTTCTGCAGAGCCTGAGCCAAGAACCAGAGAAGCTGGGAAGGGCTGAGCAGTAGAGCTGTGTTAGATGTAATGCTACGAGGACTCAACTGCCAGACCTAAGTCAGAAGAAGGTCATGTAAGACATGTTTTCCCTGAGGAAGCATGATACTCTTCAGAGTACACTGTGGGTATCAGTACCATGCTCCATTGCGTGACCTACACATGCCCATGGAGACTTCATTAGCAAGGGTTGCTGAAAGAGTGTCTTGGCTAATCTTCTGAAAGCAATGTAATTGGAATGGTGGCTGTTGCTACTCCATGGTCTAGTGGTAACAGAGAACTTGTTTGTAGAGAGGCCCGATAATGCACAGAAACCTTCCTGGCAATCACGAGATGGGCTGTGCCTGTTACACCATGTCTCTGAGTTTGCATTTCAGTCCATTTCTCCTCAAGCCAGAGGTGATTTCCTTTCCTATTTCTTCTCTTCCAAAATCACATGACAGCTGGATCTTTTCATTAAACCACCTGCAGCATGATTCACAATCTAAATATTCCCTGTAAAATCTCAAGGCTTGGCAACACAATGCATTTTTGACAATTGCCAGGAGCTAGCTTCCTATTGCTGGTATATTTGGGTAGGTTTATTTTTGTGTCTTAGAATATGTTCCTTTAATTTGCCTGTAAATGTATAATGCTGTTCCCATGGCAGACTGGGATACAATGAAGCTACTTAGGAAATACATATTTTTAATTCTAGATGTTCTGGAAAATGGAATTTCTATTGTGTGGGGATTCTGAGTTTGGAATTTAATTTTTTTTAATCAAATACAACTAAAATTTCCTAAAGAAGAAAAATCTTGGGATTTGTTTTTTCAAGGCCATATATTTCTTAAAGAGAACATTGGAAAACTCTAACACTGGTGCCTTATGTAACATGCATACTAAAAATATATTCAATATGGTACTGATGTCTCAACTGAAAAACCATACAGCTGACACAAGTTATTTATCATCGACAGTTTCTATGAGATACACCCCCTTAGATGAACCACCACTGTTTTGGCTAACCTGAGTATATTAGTAAAGACCATTGTTATCTAAAGGCTTTTAATTCCCTCTGATAATTTTTCTTTGTGCTGCTCTTATTGGCAGGTCAGTGGGTTATCAAACTGTGCCTATTGATTCAGGAAGATTAATTGCAGCAGTGTCTGAACCTCACTTGTAATGATGGTGGACTAGTACTCTTCAATTTCTTGTAGCTATTGATGGTGGGGAGGGAGAAAAGTGACACTGGGAATCTGATCAGTACTTTTACTTTCTATCTTGTCACAGGGCAGTAGAAGGAGCTGCCCAGGGCTGTGCTGATTCCTCTGGGCCAGCCACGGGTGTCTTCAGGAAAATGGCACAACATCAGCCACAACAACTGTATCATGACATTGCTTCAAATCACAAACATGCTGCTTTGCAGACATTTGGCAAAGGAAATTTCATGTAGGTTAAGGCAATATCAGAGAGATTTGTATTCATTAGCAGAGCAAAATAATTTTCAAGGACAGGCTTTAGGTATTCATTATCACTGTGTAAATGTTCTGGGAATAGACTAACTGGGTCTGATTGATCACTCTGCTGCACAAGATTTAGAGCAAAACCACACTTCCAGTTTCAGAGAAATTGCTAATAATTAACTTGTTCTAAGGAGCAGAGAATGCAGTTCAATGGCTGTGGCTACACTGCAGAGAAGCTGCTTGGCAGCATGTTTGTCCCTCTCTCCTTTTGCTATCACAGATCCTTAATTTTCCAGATGAAGAATATCCTCTTATTCTCACATCAGGCATTTGAATTGTCTAAAATCTACACTTGCATTTTAAGACTATTGCAAATATTTTATACAGATCATGAATAAATAGAAAGTATTCAAAATTTTATTGCATATAAACCTAGTTTTAAAATTTATTTCCCTGGGATAGAGTTCAGGTCCCAGTTTCCCCTGTATAGAAACATCATATAGAGTAAGATCAGTGGATTTATAGAGGTCTTCTGATATTGTGTGTGAACAGGGACAAAAATCCTAACGTGTATATAAATAATCCACTTGTTGATTCAGTGCATGTAATCCAGCCATTAATATTGCCCTCCATAACCGTGGTCTGTGAGGTCTGGTTTTACATAAGCAAGCCCCAAGAAAGCACTGGTTTGTGTCACTATGGAAATGGGATATGATTTGAGGCATTTAGGCATCTTTGTTTAGTGTCTGGTTCAGAGCACCACTACATGCTAAAATGCAGGTTCCTCTGCCTCTTTGCTGAGGAGAATTCTGAGATTGACATGGGAAAAGTAAGAGGAATCAGCCTTCTCATGTCACCACACTTAAGATGAAGCTTGTTTGGGGGAAAAGAAATTGCAGAATTTGCAAGAAGTCAGGAACTGAGACAGGAGGTGTTTCTGAACTGTCAGTGACTGTGCACATCTTTGTCTAGCATGATTGCCTATATTCATATGCAGCTAGTATGATAGAAACCACTCTGTGCTCCAAAACAATGTCACCGCATTGTACTCACAGAGCAGAGCATGTTTTTGCCTCCCCCAGAGTAATATTAGGGCTCAATGTGAAAGTGCAGAGCATAAAAGGGCATTTGTGATATCAGGGAATGGCAAGTGCAGCCTTCATGTTAAATGTGGCAACCTGAGAGCTGAGGCGAGTGCGTTGGGCATTCAGTGAGGTGAAGGGTCTTTTTGCACCACTTCAGAGGAGAGGTGGCTCAGAGCACTAGATGTTGGTGACTGGCCCCTGGTTCTTTTGCCTGGGGCCAGGATTTGGCCAGAACTTGGATTTGTCAATGCCCACACATCAGAGTTGAGTGCAGGAGGGACTTGAAAGCTACAGTGCTTCACAGCAGGGGAGAGAGGTCTAGTACAATTTCAGTGATAATTTCTGTTGTCTTCTGGGGTTTGTTTTAGGCTCAAAACAGACCTAGTTGAATCCTTTTTAAGATCAGAGGTAGGTGTTCTCACTACAAAAGTGTCTCATAGTATGAATGCATTGCTGCTATTACCATTCCTGCTTTCTAAAAAGTAACCATTTCGGACTTGTTTCACGGGGTGGCAGCTGTCCCTCCCAGTTCCAGGTCCTTTCCCAAAGGATCCACGGTTATATCTGTGCCAAGCACAGTTCTTCACTGCACACTGAGGGATGAGCTCTGTTCCCCCTTCCCTCCTCTGTCATGCATTGAAAACCAAAGGGGAGAGAGAGCAGCAGCCTCACAGCAGAGGCAGGGGCTGTGCAGCTGTGCTGAAATGTCACTCGACGCACTGGAGTGTGTGCTCCCCCCTGGGACCCGTATTTGGGTCACTGGGTCATTTAACCACTGTAAATTTCACTTTCTTATAGTCACATGTGAATGTGGGACAGAAAAAAAAGGCACTTCAGAGCAGAATCTGATTTGCGTGCTAGGATAGGGACAGAAGATAAGGAGATTATTTTGGGATGGGAATGGTGAGGGGAGTGTGAATTGCTGGTTGGACCTGCTGGGCGTGCCTCCAGGGGTGGGGGCAAGGTGCCCAGATCCTGCTGCTTGGGGTCTGGCACAAAGCTGGGACTCCAGACCAGCAGGCAGAGAGAGATCAAAAGACAACTCAGAGAGAATTTCTCTGATCTTTTTGTCTTGTATTATGTCCAGTCTTATCTTTTGAGGGATTTGGGATTTTTGGAGAAAGGGGGATTGGATAAGGAGAGGGAAGCATTCAGCAGCATTAAATAAAGAATACACTAGAAAGCTCTCAGGATTTTTTAATACTAAAAAATTTGGCAGCTGTTGACTATAGAGGCAGTATCTCATATGCCTGCAATATTCTTGGAGGTCTACTACATGCCAAAAATCAATACATTTTATAGCACAAAGACTTCTGGTGGGAATAACTGTTCTGTACCAGATCTCTCACTGTAAGTCATTATTAAGATATATTTATCTCAGATCATGTGTGGCCGCCTTATAAGAGCCAGAAATTTAAAAAAGTTATCTTTCTAAATCTTTGTTGTGATTATGGATAACCTGAACTGAATTTCACACAGTAGAACACATTTTTAAAATGTGCTCCATGTAAATGCTTTCTGACCAACATGAAAAATGTTCCTGTCTGGAACTTTTCTAAAGTATATGAGTAAGTCTGGTGCAAAAATAAATAAATAAAATGTTTTATTACTTCCAGGGTAGTGAAAACTCCTTTTATTCTTCCTCATTATAAATATTCAGTACTTCTCACTAGCTGTTACAGAAGATTTTAATCTTAAGTTGTAGGGAAGACAAATCCTTTAGTCCATTTTGCTTTGGTGGCACCTGTGAAGAACTAATTTGATGGGAAAGCCATACAGACAGTTCACATGTCAGGGAAATAACAGCAGTAAAAAATTGGTTTATAAATCTAATAAGATTCAGAGAATGGTTTCTACTCATTTGAAACATTCCAGTGTGCAAACCATGACAGAGAGCTGAATTAATGCTGACAGTGAAGAGATTCTGAACCATCTTGCTGACCTGCTCCAAAGAACACTGAGCTGGAACAAAGAAATGGAATAAAAAGTTACTTCAACTTTAATTGAGGTTGAAGAGGCTGCTTCAGTCTTGTAGGTAGCAAAGGGGCATTCGTTATAAAATTATCTGAGGTT
The DNA here is from genome assembly GCA_013401335.1 of Brachypteracias leptosomus. Taxonomy (NCBI): domain Eukaryota; kingdom Metazoa; phylum Chordata; class Aves; order Coraciiformes; family Brachypteraciidae; genus Brachypteracias; species Brachypteracias leptosomus. Next base: position 279,179 of record VYZX01004744.1, on the reverse strand, counting down.
CAGAGGGTAGAGGGATGGGGATGGAGGTTACCTGAGTGGTGGGCATGTGGTGTCACCATTCCTGTTCACAGGGTATGTTGACAATCCTTCTTCAGCCAAACAGAAATATCCAAATTGTCAACAGAACAGAGGTGTTGGTGTTTTATTCTCTTCATGTATTTTTTCTCTGGCAGAAGTGTGAGGCTTACTCTGGATGGAAAGACCAACTTTTAAGTTGTTCTTTGCTACAAGTTAAACTTACCTGGGCAAATGGAAGGGATCCAGGAGAACACCAAGGGACTCCTTGCTTCCCTCTGAGTCTTGAGGGAACATACAGTGCTGGCACATGGCACCAGCTCAGCTGTGCCACAACACATGATACCCTCACTGAGAGCATGTCCTGCACCACTCCCACCTGGGTCAGTGCATGGGGGCTGATGCAATGCAGTGTGTCAGGGAGGTAATCTGTTTCAAAGCAGCAGCAGCAAAAATTTCAGTAAATGTCTGTATCCTTCCTGAGATACTAGAAGTGCTCTGACCCTGCTAAGACTGTGGCATATCTCCCTCCATACTTTCTCTGTCCAACATCAGCTTGCTTGTCAGAGGTGGCCTTTAACTTATAGCAAAATAAGAGTTCACTGCAAGTCTTGGGGTCCTATGATGCAATTGTGGTAGACTTACCTTTTTGCAGCATCCCATGTTGCATTTTTGTCACATATTACCAGACAGAAAGAAAGTTTGATTGCTTTGTGATGTGTATGCAGTACTGTGTTGTGCTGCAGACTGCCTAGTCTCTGTATTTGGCTATGTAGGAATTCTTAACCTGAAAGCTCTGCAGAATTTGGGTCAAAGTTTTGCTGAATTTTCTTCTGTTGAACATTATCACATTCTATGAACAGATATTATATGAAAGATATTATAACCTGTCTCTACATTAATGGAAATAAAGGCACAGAGGTAGTGGCTTTGGGGAAATGGGGAGCAGAAATGCTTTCTTGTCTTATTTAAAGCAGTCTTCATAAAAACCTAGACACTAGAAACAAAGCCAGGCAGTTTACAGAATTCACATGCTCACGGGTTTATTTCTGCCTCTGTTTTCAGGGCAGCAGCACTGCCAGTTGGATTTGGTACTGACTTTTTCCAGTGCTGCTGACAATCCAAAGTCTTTTAAAACTCTTGTCACTCTGTCTTTGAAATTTCCAAACTGTGAGCATGATATTAAACCCAGAATGCTTGAAGGTATTTCCAGAGGCCGGTAGGACTTGATAAAGCTGTCATGGTTGTACTCATACCTGCAGGGCTCAGGAAAGATGTGAGATGAAGCTTTGGGACAGAAAACAACACTGTGCCCTCCCAGATTGCTGTTCACCTTGGAGCTGCTACATGTTTCTTTCTCTACTTGCCTTCCCTTTTCACCCTATCATAAAGGAGTTGTGAAGCTTTGCTGTGAAGTATCTGGGCTTATTGATGATATTTATCATTGAGAAGCTTTCAAAATGCTGCATTTTGCTCCTGACAGTCACTCAATTGTCAAATCATTGTGTGGTGATAATACTGTTTTACTGGTACATTCACTGTGCCACATAACAGTAACCAATATCAGATAATACTGTTTTTTGGCCCCAAACTCAATTCAGTTTCATGTTTGATACCAGAACTACTGTAAAATGGCATCTCTGTCGTTATGTCATCTTCATTGTTCTGCTCTTCTTGCTGCTCCTCATTTTCATGTGCCTGTTACTGTGCAAGGATGTTCTCAAAGAGAAGATATCAAGCTATTTTCACAGCTCTTACCAAGGATCAAATACTATGATAAAACCTGGCCAAAACCCATCAATTTCAGATATCTTGCTTAATTCTTTTAGGTCCTCATATGGTCCATAAAATATTGAAAATATTGAAACAGCAAGAGGTATATTTAATAATCTCATTTTAACATGCTGTTTAGATATGCTTCTCCCAGAAGAACAGTAGGGTGGCAGAAAAAAAACCAAACTCATATGCACAAAATGAGCCTACATATCAAGTAGATACTGTTTATATTTAGGAGGCCTTAAGTTGCCAAAGTGAAATATAACTGCTGGCTTTGAAGCGGTTTAAACCACATCAGTTAAAACTACCAAGTTTTTTCCATGCAGTTGTGGAAAATTGTTTCCACTGAAGGCTCTTTAGCTTGTAAACAGTTATTTATTAGACCCAGTGCATGAACCATCATGGGGCAATGCTGCTTTGTCAGCTGACAACCTCTCTTGGTCTTGGAAAAGATGCTGGAGCTTGGCTTTGTGGGACTAAAACTTCATTTTTGTACCAAAGGAGGGCTCTTCCAGTTCCTCTGTGGAGTTTTGCAGATCAAAACTTCTTGAATCACATCTCACTAAGTGCAAAGGTGCATGTATTCCTGGTAGTTTAAACTGCAGCTTCTTCAAGGATGTGTGTCAGACACCAGTGTATCCTGCAATGATATGCCCTCCTTGTAACAAAAAGTGTGCAGATTGCTTCTCTGCAAAGGGTGGGACTATTTACTTATCTCATTGTAAGCAAGCACTTAGTGGTTTATTTAATAGAGGAGATTGCACATATATACTAATTAAAATAGGGAGGAAAGGGGATATTTGCTAGGGTCTGGGTGCAACCTTTGGCGAGCATAGTCTTCCTGCCTACTGAAAGAATGAAATCCTTTGTCTTCTCCCTTGCAAGAAAAATTAAATTAATCTTGCAATATTTAAAGAAAAAAATTCTAAGCAGAGGTTTGAAAGTTTAGGTCTTTGCCAGATGTGCTTTTGAGCTTTCTGATTTAGAAGAAGAAAATGGCTCTGGCAATGCTCAAAGTAAAGGCCTTGCATGGATGGTGCTCTTTAGGAGTGCTAGAAAAGTTCAGGGGGAGTTAAGCTGACCACGCTGAGCTGGTCTTTGTACGTATGTGGTACATAGGTGCACATATCATCTGTGTCTTTGTATACCTCAATATTGGATGTGATGTGTGATATTAGATGGTGTGGTGGGTTTACCCTGGNTACCTTTGGTGCCGTGTGGGCACTGATAGTCATAACAAGGGTGTGTGTTATCAACACTCTCTGGGTCCTAGGGCTGCATGAGGGCTGTATGGGGAAAATCAGCTCAGACAGACCCACTACAGATGGCATTTAAAACATTATTTCACTATATGATCCACCAACATTTCATTGAATAATGGTTGGGATCACACTGGAGTTAATTAGTGTGGTTGTGGTAATAAGAGTGTTCTTTACTTGATGTATGACTGCACTCCTGATTGAGGGGAGCAGGTGATGTGATAAAATATACCATAGGTGACATTTTTTAAATCTAAAGTAAGCACTCAATATGAAATAGCACAAAAAATTATTTTAAGCTAATGTATTTCCAGCTATTAATTCTAATCTGCTAATTTATTAGTTTGAAGGTCCAAGGTGGCTTTTAAACAATTTATCTGGGGTTTCAGCATTTGATGTAATGTGTAAGTGTCACTCTTTTAAATTCAAATAATAAATTCATCTCAGTTTCTATGTGAACTCTAAGGGGAAAATCATAAATAAAAAATGATACATGGAAAAATATCTGATTCGTGGCGATGGTTAGTGAGGATGCTGTCTCATATCCACCTTGTTATTCCTGGGAACTGTTTGTTTTTGTTTTTTTTTTCTCATTCATACTGAAAAATCCCTTATGCTTATATAATTCACTGACGTCTTGGAATTACTGGAGGTGTAAAGTAGTAATTGGTATCAGCATAGTATTACAGATGGCCTCTTAGCCATCTGAAATGAGAACAAACTTCACATTCCCCAAATCCATGGATGTTCTTGACCTCAGCTAAGCTTCATATCATAGAATGGTTTGGGTTGGAAGGGACCTTTAAAGGTCATCTAGTCCAAGCCCCCTTCAGAGAGCAGGGACATCTTCAACTAGATCAGGTCACTCAGAGCCCTGTCCAACCTGACCTGGAATGTTTCCACTGGGCAACCTGAGCCAGTGTTTCACCGCCCTCATCGTAAAAAATTCCTTCCTTATATCTAGTCTAAATCTACCTTCTTTTAATTTACAACCATTACCGTTTGTTCTGTCACAACAAGCCCTGCTAAAAAGTCTGTCCCCATCTTTCTTAGAAGCTCCCTTTTAATACTTAAAGGCTTCAATAAGATATCCTCAGAAAACATTAATGAGGAAGGTAACAATGTATCAGTAACTACAGATGCTCAGCCAGAAAATTTCTGAAGGAAACTAATTTAAAACATTGTTTATGAGCCATGTTCCCACAATGGGAGAGGAGAGATGTAAGAACATTTCAACACCATATACCAGATAACTTTTTCAGGAGCTGGGAGACAGGTTCTCTATGCAGTGCTGGTCTGTTGAGGCATAGGTGATGTTCCAGGCACTCTGGTTCCTAGACTGTGTTTGCAAATAGATGCAGTTCTGATAATTTTGTTGAAATTGTCAAGTGGTTGATATTTGGACACACACTCTCACAGGCTTGTACTCACAAATTTACCTGAGACCCTCACTTGTTAAACTACTTAAACAGATGTGATTCATTTGTTTAAAGGTAGGCATGTTCTTACATGTTCATCAAAAGATAAATACAACAGACTGTCATACATTAAAAGCCTGAACTTCAAGAAAGAGAGTGCAAGGAGAACTGAGGCAAAGTTACAAGAAAAACTGAAGATGAATTGCCATATTCAAGGGAAAAACAGTTTGCAGGAAGTGGTGATGGAAACTTCATTGTCCTGGATATTTTTTAAAAGGGTCTGAAGTTTCTGTTCTAGTGTATAGCAGGGAACAATCCTGTGCTGATAGAGTGAGTGGCTTCATGACCTCAGGGAGATGCTCTGCCTTTACCTTCTGTAACTAATTCCTGGTAAGTCTGTTTTGAATTAGAGCAATAAAGCACAAGTAAGAATATAGGTCTTGACTTGATTATGTGAAATTCAAACTGAATAAAATCACGTCTTACATTAGATCATCATATGCACTTAGCCTTTGCCCTTCTTAAGGGAGGGGAAATTTTGACAAAGATGGATGCTTGCTTAAACCTCAGATTTATTTATCAAAAAAATGCTTCATTGTGGTCACTCGTTTTAGTTTTAGAATATCAAGTTACTAAAGATATAGTTCTCCACAAAAGCCAGACTGTGAGATACTTAACCTGAACAAAAAAATGGAGCTAATTTTAACAAAGTAGCTCAAGCAAAGAATCTGATAGCAGTAACCGAGCTTCATAATTAAGGATTACAGTAGTTTATAAGGATCGAGAAGAAACCATAATTATCACTTTGCAACTGTGAATAGTGCTGTAGTTTCAGTGGGGAGTAATGCTACCTGCTGTCTCTGTGCAGAGGAGGGGCATGAAGCCCTCAGGGTTCTATTTTTAGCTCTTTGCTAGTTTTTGTCTCCTCTTGCGATCTCAAGTAAACGGCTGCGAGGCTGACCCAGTTCTCACTGCAGTAGTAAGATCCTTTTTACTGTTTTCAGTGAGAGATGGATCAGGCTTTGAACTTTGTCTCGACACCCCATCTTCACAGCAGGAGTAGTAATACTGAGATTTCATCTTTGGTGTTGAAGAGTCAAGTCACGACTCTAAAGAACATAAAGGAGATATCACATCAGAGAAAGCCTAATAAGTCTCCCAAGCTTCAGCCTGCAGGCATAAGATGGCATTCACATCACTAGTCTTTAGTCAAGAAGATCAGATCTAAACTAATCATCTAAGTTCTCTCTCTAGTCAGTACTTATTGGCCTCTAGAGATGCCATCTCTTCTGTGCCTTTTACATGGTGAAACCTAGGTGACAAAGCTTTCTGAATTGATATGAGGAACCTTTACCTGGAACTGCCTTTCACAGCCCCAGAATTTGATTAATACAGAATAAGGCAAACTAGCACTGCCTCATTCCCCTTCTGAGTATCTAAATGTGTACTGAAGAAGTGCAGTGCCTAGGAAACGTAGTTTGTGTTTAATGTGATAATTATCTCATCACCTGTCCTGTTCCCCCATCTCAAGCTTTTCCTGATATATACAATGAAACATCTTTCTCTGGCTGATCAGCATGGTTCACAACACATTGGAGGTCTTGGAGACAGTTACCAGGAAAACCTCATGAATTCCTCAAGCAGTTGGACTAGATGATGGTTGTAGGCCCCTTCAAATTGAACTATCCTATTAGATTCCTTTCTAATTTGCTTTGAAGTGACTAAGTTACTAGACTTCTTCAGGTTGCAATAGGTATAAAAAGAAAGGCAAAATATTTCTGTTCTGCTGCCTCTAGTCTTATATTGGTCCATGAATGAACTAATGCATTATTTGTGGGGTTTTTTCTTTTTTTTTTTTTTTTTTAATGAGGGAAAAAGCGTCAAATACTCTCAAACAAGAACTGAGGCCCTTTGGTTGGTTTGTACTGAGCACTGCAATGTTGTTTTCTGTGTAATCAGTGAGGCCAAGCACAAACCCATGCAGCCCTCTGAGAATCAGTGCAACTCCTACTCTGGGTTAAAAAGATCCAGAGTGAACAGTTGATGAAGTGCTTCTCTGGCACAGATGGTAAATATTATTAGTAAATATTGTCATGGGACAAGGCAACAATCATCTCCACTTCTGAAATGTGGTAGGGATTCTTGTGTAGGTTTTGTTAGTTTAGTTCTTTTCCATAATTGTGTTTCTTTTTTATTATTTGCAAGAAATAGAAGAGATATGAAAGCCTCCTGGTTCCATCTAAAGTGAACTCCAAAAGCATATATTACAGCCATTTCCACTCTGAAACCTGAAGGGTGCAGTTTCATTTTCTTGTGTTTGCAGATTTCATGATTGAAATAGGTAATTATGCAAAGATTAGTATGAAAGGATTATTAAGAGATTTGAGATTGAAATTGATTTTCTGCTTGAAGCGATGCAGAATGTGTAATACCAGTTAGCAGATCAGGAGTATTTCAAGGGTTTGCACATGATGGTTTTGTCGGGGGTTAATGCAATGTTAGGAAAAAATGCCACATAACACTAAAATTTCAGAAAGTATATAATTTTATAACTCATAGTTTCTTTTTCTGTGGAACTCATGTTGTTTGACAGGAACTAATTTCCACAGGAGCCAAGGAGACATTTTTCATGAGATCTCACCCTTTGGAGGGATTAGTGATTTTTGGTGTCACCTTTCTCAGAATGCCACAGAAAACCTTCCATGGCTTTGCAGCTTGCAGAAAAGGGGACGGCCACGATTGTCCTTCTAGTAGCGAAAACTTTCTTCTGTGTTTGCATTAGCTCTTACCTTCTTCCAAAGTTTTGAATCTTAATGACAATTTGGAGATGTACCTAGATCCTGTTCTCCTGGTAGATCCTGCCAGATCTCAGGAGAGCTGGAAATCTAAGGTGACCTCTTCTGGCTGGGGGTATAAGGACAAGGAGGCATTATGTGTGTTTCTTCATCATGAGACTTAATTCTTTCTTGGATTCCCACCCTGCCTAATCCAGGATTACGTCACACCAAAAATGTATGAAATGCTTCAAACAAATGAAGCAAGGGTCTGTATTCTGAAGGCTGACAAGAGAGTGAGCTCAGGATGAAAATGTATGAAGCAATCAAGCAGGGTAGCGTTATAGTACCGGCCAGGATGAAGCTCTCAGGTTCAACATAGTTTTCGTTCAGCACTTGTAGAGAAATAGATGTATGTGAAAATATTTGACATGTATAACAACTTCTGATATGATTTAAGGGTAGTACAGGACAAAAGTAGAGCTGGCCCTCACTGCGTAACTGACCTCTAGCTTATTTGGCCTGTGCTGTGTTTATATCTCATCTGACAGTAGATGACAATTCTTTCATGAGTGCGTCAAACTCTGGAGTTCAGGGCCAGTGTGGTTAACTCCCAAATGTGGTTGCTTATCTGAAACCTCTTAAATCTGCAGCAGTGAGCTGGAAATCTCTCAGCACCAGGCCTTCCTTTTAGAATGGCAGGGATAAAGCTATTAGTGTTTTTCCTATTACAAACTGCACCTGCTTTTAAAACCCAGACATTTGGCTGGGAACTCAATGGACAAAGATACAAAGAGGTGAACAAAAATGTCACCGTACTTAAAATGCACTATGTTCAGGCTTCTGCACAACACATTTATGCAAAGGTGTAAAATATTAGGCATGAATGCTTCAGAGGAACATCGCTGTATGCTGACAGTGCCTGGCTCAGCTCAGGGGAAAAACACTGTGTGTGCCTCCTTCCACATCCAGCTTCCTTGCAGAAAATCCCCTTTGCCTGTGAAGAACATTGCGCAATACAAATGACTGCTGCAGGACCACTGCATCCTTTACTGTCTGTGCAGCATGGCCAGAGCCTCTGTTGAGGCCAAGCTGCACTTTTTTTTTTTTCTCCAAAGTCTAGGGCTCAGCCCATACCCTTTTCACCATGTGGTGTATTTATATCTGATCATTGTGTTGATGAAGTCACCTCATCCAGACATAATTAGGTACAGCACGTGTTGGAGTCAGTAAACTTCTAATGGCTTTCAGTAATAGATGAACCTAAGTGTTAGGGACAGCACTAGGGACAGCAAAGCTGTATTCATATTGTATGTCAGCAAAGGTGTTTGTGTCCCAAATCTGTGCTATAAGCAGCGAGCCAATGTGTTTAAAAGTATACTAAATATTATAAATAAAAGCAGGGAGCAGCCTTCTCCCAGGGAGCTGTGCTGGTGTTTGGGCTGTTGCAGTGGTAATGTGTGAAAAACCCTGGAGTGAAGTAGACTGAAAAATAGTGCTAGCTTTGGCATTTGCTCCAAATACTATTGGAAGAGGATCATTCAGAAAGGATGCTGTTAAGTGAAACTGGACCCTAATTCAGATCATATTAAATAGAACATTTTTTACAAATTCTCAGCTAAAGAGGTTTCCAAAAAACGATTATTAAAACACAACATTTTGCTGCTGTTAACAACCTAACCATTATAGCCTATAGTGAGGGAATAAAAATTTACTATTGGTAACAGAACTTTCTAGAATGTTCTTCACAGTCCAAAAGGAGAAATGCAAATATTGTATATTTATAGTCAGCCCTCAGAAACTGGAAAAATGAAGAGTGAATGAGCTGTTTTCTTTCTGCGTTTTATAACTGGAAATATTTTCCCCTATTAAATGCTTGGAGGCCAGTGTTCCATCTTTCTACTGAATGTTTTCTCAAGCAACAACTATTGACTGCAGCAGGGTATTGTCTCAGTAAGAAGAGCATGACTTCATTTGGGGCTTTTATGTCTGAGTGTTCCTTTAATGCTCAGAAGTACTTATGTGTCCACAGTGTTCAAAGATATTTTATGCACCAAGTTAATGCATTTTTTAAACTGAGGCAGATTCTCAGTAGGATTTTGAAAAGGAAAGCACTACAATTCTGTTTCTGTTGGTGGGGAGGTTAAAATTCCCAGTGGGAGCTGTCTTAGGCCAACGTCGAGCATTTCTGAAGATCTCACCCAGTACTGGAAACACCCTTAAGCTGATATCTTTATCTTCTTAAGTCTTAAACACCTCAGAGCTATTGGCCTCAAGTGAAGAAGGCTCTTCTATGAGAGCAAGGGCTCGCTGTGTTTAGTTAGCTAAACATAGCCATGGAGCTATGGTTCAGTCAGCTATGGAGATGACTGCACTCCCTTTCCATTTCTCTGGAAGGGGACTCTCTGGTGTATTAGATAGTGTTGATTTCTAGAAATGTGAAAGAGGGAGAGAAAGGTAGGGCAGGTAATTAGAAAGCTGAGGTGAGTCTGACGGAAATCACCTCTCTTCCTTCACAGTCTGGTATATCTTGGGTACATCGCTTAGCTTCTACATTCTTCAATTCCCTCTCTGTGAAGCAGGGCTAATACATTCCATATTCCCCGTCTTCCCGGCGGTTACAGACCCCACGACAGCCGCAGTTGCCCCTATGGGCCCCGGGCGGCACCGACCGACCTCCCTGCTGCCCTCGGCGACTGCTCCTCTGCCTCGCGCACGACTGTTACAGCCCCGCCCAGGGCGCGCGGCGCTTGCTCACGCTCTTTTATCGCACCGCGTGATCGCCCCGGCCCGCGTCACGTGCCCGCCCCGCACCGCGTGATCGCCACGTGCCCGCCCTGTCCCGCCCCGCCCCTCGCGCTGTGTTCCCCCGCGCGGGCCCCGCCCCATCCGGCGGGAGCGGGTTCTGCGCAGGGGCCGCAGCGAGGGGAGCGAGAGACCGAGGGAAGAGAGAGCGGGGAGAGACCCGGGGCGCGGCGGCGGCACCGCCGGGGGAAAGCCCCTGCTCCGCTCCCCGGGCACGGACAAGGGTAAGGCGGGCGCTCAGCGCCAGACGGGTTTCCCTGTCCGCTCCCAGGCAGGGCACAGAAGAGCTTTGCTTGGTCTCTGCTCTTCACCCCAAGCCTCCATCGGGGGCTCCAGGAGCCTCCCAGGGGCTGGGGGCAGGGGGGTCTAGCCGGAGGGGACGGGACACGAAGGCCGGTGACAGAGCCCAGAGAGGAGCCTCCTGCCTCGGGCTGAGACACGCCCAGGGGAGGTCAGGCAAGGCCTCGTTTAAAAGGCCCGTTGCAGAGACTGGAGGCAGCAAGAGACACACAGAGATCCCAGAGAGAGACCAGGGAGCACGACTGGGACCAGCACTTGCTCGGTCATCACACCTGCCCTGAGAAATACCTGCAGCAGAACACGACCCACAGCTGCTGCATCCCGGCAGGAGCATCCTGGCTTGGACCAGCACTGGTGTGGCCAGCAGGACTGGGGCAGGGATTGTCCCACCAGCCTGCGCACTGGGGAGGCCACACCTTGAATCCTGGGGTCAGTTTTGGGCCCCTCATTCCAAGAAGGACATGGAGCATGTCCAGAGAAGAGCAACAAAGCTAGGGAAGGGTCTAGAGCACAAGTGTGGTGAGGAGCAGCTGAGGGACCTGGGTGTGTTGAGTCTGGAGAAAAGGAGGCTCAGGGGAGACCTTGTGGCTCTCAACAACTCCCTGAAAGAAGGTTGTAGAGAGGTGGGGATCAGTCTGTTCAACCAAGTAACAAGTGATGGGACAAGAGGTGATGGCCTCAAGTTGTGCCAGAGGAGATTTAGATTGGTCATTAGGAAGAAGTTCTTTCCTGAAGGAGTGGTCAGGCACTGGACCAGGCTGCCCGGGGAGGTGGTGGAGTCACCATCCCTGGGGGAGTTCAGAAAATGAGTAGATGTGGAGCTTTGGGACATGGTCTAGTGGTCAGGGAGATGTTGGGATGAAGGTTGGACTTGATGACCCAGGAGGTCTTTTCCAGCCTAAAAGATTCTGTGATTCCGTAGTGCAAAAGCCATGGCCATGGGGTAAGTCTTCTAAGGACGGTGAAGTTCAAATTCTTATGTAGGAGGGCAGGTACGTGCCTCAGAGATAACACCCTTCCAGAGCAGCCTGAGCATTCCATATTGGAAAGGTGCAAGCTAATCCAATAGACTACTCCGTTTAGAAATATGATGGAGAACATTAGATGAGAGGAAGAAACATGGAAGGGACTTGAAGACAATCTTCTTAAGTTATCTCACAAAACCTAGTGAAAGGCAAATGTTTCTTGAGGCTGAGACATCTCAGGGTAACGTGATTGTGCACTGTAATGTGATGTGATAGCTATCAGGAGGCCTTTGCAACGAGCTTGTAGCCGAGTGTCACGTGAGGCACCATAGACTTCTAAGGTAGTTAGTCCCTCTTGCTTTGTTACATTATCTGTGACAAATTCCAGGGGACTTGGAAAAAAACAGGCACACAGTCCTGTTGCTGTGCCTGGCGGGACTGGGCTGGGGGTGGTGTGCTTCAAATAAATTATTTCATGTGTATGCAGGGATTTGTCTATGTGGCTTTATACATTCTTCTTTCACAGATGGCAGTGCAAATAGAAATTACTATTATTGTTTTAAAACTCTAGTAATCGCTTGCTTTCCTGCCTTTGAAAGTATAAACAGCCTGTTTCGGGGGTTTACTTACCATAGTTGTATTACTCATACTCTGTTTCTTGCTTTGTTTGCTGGTAGAATACATACACCAATGCAGACAAGCTTTTGGAGGCTGCAGAGCAGTTGGCTCAGACTGGGGAATGTGACCCTGAAGAGATCTATAAAGCAGCCCGGCATCTGGAAGTGCGGATTCAGGACTTTGTCCGGAGGGTGGAACAGAGGAAACTTCTCTTGGACATGTCAGTCTCCTTCCATACCCACACCAAAGAGGTAAGAAGTGCATGAGGGAATTTTTCTGTGTATTGCAGTGCTGCAAGAGTGCTGAAAACTCAGAGAAGAGAGAAAAGGCATCTTCCCCATGCAGGGCTGATAGCCAGTTCATTTGATGCTTATGACTTAATTTCTGTGAAGAGGAAACAAAATGTGAAAGAAATATATGAATAATATAGTACACTGAAATACAGGGACAGCATGTCTAATATATCAGAGGGTGCTTAATTCACAGCTAGAATGTGTTGTTATAAAGCAAGAATTCTCTTGTAAGAACATGCACTGATATTAACACATTAGGTATAAACATGTGATGCATATCCTCAGAGGAATTCCACTGGAATGTAATGTTAATTAATGTAGCCATTATCATTAAATGTTACTGGAAATCTTACATTGTTTAGTGAGGCAGACTTCACTTTTCAAAATTACGGTTAGAGAGCAAGTATCCACATACTGATACAGTGAATCAGTGAGGACCTGAATAAATGCAGTTTAGTGTAATTGAAAAATATCCAGAGATAAGGCTGTCTCGCCAGAGATACAGTGGACAGGACATCCAATGGGAGGCCACTGGGGATGTAATTAAAGCATACTTCACATTTTTCTGCAGACCAAAGGCCATTCAGTGATGAGTGACTTTTAAAGATAGGGTTTCTCCTGAGAGAAATGGAATTAGTCAGAATGGTTGTTTTTGTGCTTGGCAGCGTCTGTTTGCAGAAGCACACTTGATCAGAAAGATGCTCTTGGAAGCCAAAAGCTTTGCCTGTGTTTGCTGATTTATATGTTACAAACAAGTGATATACAGGAGGCTTTAGCGTGTTGGGGAGCCTCCTTAAATAGAACCTGTATGCACAGGTTCATATCTATAGCCATGGAAGGTGGAGTTACAGTGTGTCCATTTTAGCTGTTGATACATGAAGGTTTTTCTTTTACATCTTGCTTCTGTGTTATACTAAAATCTGGTTACTTTAAGCTTGTGAACAGTGCTATTGTTTCCAGAGTAGCTCAAACCCTTGCAGCTCTGTTGATTTGCTGCAGGGAAAACTTAAGTGGTTATTTCCTCCGTCAAAATTATTTCATAATAGTTTCCTGCAGTGATTAACCTCGCTTCACCTATGCAGGTGGTGACTAGTAACACAAAGATAGGCATGACTCCAGGAAGTTATCACTATAATACATTTTCTATCATCCACATTTCTTTGGGTGATTACTGGTACTCTGTAGCCTAATTTGGGTTTGGGAACTAGAGCTTCCGTATATGAAGGTTTTGGGATTGCAGTGTGCTGTACTCACTTCTAACCTTCTTCAACAGAGGAGAATTTGCCTGCTCAACTCACCTGGTTTTAAAGAGTGCTGTTTTGGTGTATAGAAATATAGATGTTTAAAAATGCAATTATTTTTGAAACTATTTTTTAAAAAAAAGGTGTTTTGTGACAGCATCAATGCTGTGTACTAGATATTGAGAGTAAACCCGAAATCTCTGCCTCTTTAACATTTAGAATCATAGAATGTTTTAGGCTGGAAGGGACCTCTAGAGGTCATCTTGTCCAGCCTCCCTACACAAGCAGGGACATCTCTACCTAGGGCAGGTTGCTCAGAGCCCCATCAGGCCTGACCTTGAATGACTCCAGGGATGGGGCCTCCACCACCTCTCTGGGCAGCCCATTCCACTGATCTGTTACCCTCAGGTTAAAGAACTTTTTTCTAATATCCAGTCTAAATCTCTCCTTTCCTAGCTAAAAACCATTACTCCTTGTCCTATCATTACAAACCCTTTTGAACTGACCTTCCCCTGCCTTCATGTAGCCCCCTTCAGGTACTGGAAGGTCACTATAAGGTTCCCCTGGAGCCTTCTCTTCTCCAGGCTGAACAGCCCCGACTCTCTCAGCCCGTCTTTGTACGAGAGATGCTCCATTCCCCTGATCATTTTGGTGTCCCTCCTCTGGAAATATTCCAATATGTCCACATCCTTCTTGTGCTGGGGGCTCCAGAACTGGACACAGTACTCCAGGTGAGGTCTCACCAGGGCAGAGTAGAGGGGCAGAATCATCTCTTTTGATCTGCTGGACACACTTCTTTTGATGCAGCCCAGGATGGGATTGGCCTTCTGGGCTGCCATTGCACACTGGTGGCTCATGTCCAGTTTTTCATCCACCAGCACCCCCAGTTTACCAATGGGACAGATTGGTGCTATGACACCTTTTTGGAAAGCTCAGTAATTACTTGCTGTCAGTTTTAGGAAGATCCAGAGTGGACAGACTCTGGTTGCTCCTCTCCCTCGAAAGGGAAGGTCAAGGGAGCTGTAGCATAAAACTGGGACATAGCAAAGTCAGTGTGGACCCAGGAGTCCACATTCATCAGAATGAAAGACAGCTGTTGAGTTAGGTGCCAAGAAGCTGCTGAAGTTATTGCAGCCTTCAGCAGCTCCCCAGCACCAGAGGCTGCACAGTAGCTCTGCAAAAGAAAGGAAGTTTTCGCCTACCCCTGTGCATTTCACTCCTGTGGGGCCCAAACACTGATTTTCCTCATGTTCACTGAATTTCACTGTGTGTTGCTACCTGCCTTCTTCAGTGACACGTTTCTGCACTGGTGAGAGTCACACAGCCCAATACCTCAACTTTTTGCCAGAAATAATAAGTGAGGAAATTGCTGCAGGTTTAGTATTTGTCTACCAGCTGGGGGGATCCCCGCAGACACAGCAAAATATCCAAAGACTAGGTTGTTACTGGTGCAAGGGGCAAAGCATTACAGAGAGCATTAGCACATGTTTGGATCTGTATTTGCTTTTTTATGTTATAAATAGATTGGCTCAAGTAGAAATGACACATTGCTTGGCCTTTCTTGGCCCTTCACATATGTTGTAAAATGGTGATTTATCCAACTGTCATTCTTTAATACGAATATAAACCAGCTGGATTCCTCAATAATTAAGAGGTGCAAATGTCCTTCCTTTGCCACCATGCCTCTTCTCTGTTTCATACCAGCTGATCTCTTCCTCCCTGGGCTCTGGCTAGGAAATGCGCCCAGGTCCAGTGAGACCTCCCAGCCTACAGAGCTGGGCTGACCAAATGAAGGTTCTTGCTCTAGCCACTTGGCCAGCTGCACCATCCATACTCACGAAGGGTCTAGAGAACAAGTCTTATAAGAACTGGCTGAGGGAACTGGGGTTGCGTAGTGAAGAAAAGGAGGCTCACATGAGACCTTCTCACTCTCTACAACTACCTAAAAGGAGGTTGTAGAGAGGTGGGGGTTGGTCTGTCCTCCCATGTAGGAAGTGATAGGAAAAAAGGAAATGGGATCAGGTTACTCCAGGGGAAGTTTAGATTGGATATTAGGAAAAACTTCTTCACTGAAAGGGTTGTAAAGCCCTGGGACAGTCTGCCCAGAGAAGTGGTGGAGTTACCATCCATGGAGGAATTGAGAAGCTCTGTAGATGTGGTGCTGAAGGACATGGTTTAATGGTTGTATTTGATGATCTTAAAGATCCCTTCCAACCCAAACAATTCTATGATTTTATGATTCATTTTATGAAAGTGCTTAAAAATAAATTCTCTGTATTTGCTGGGATTTCAGTCCCAAACAACAAAGATAACATTAGATCCCAATTTTATAGTCAAGGTTTGTCAGGCAATATTCCCTTTGAGTCAATAGCAGTTTTAGTTGAGTTAGAGTTCGGAGTCAGGTTTAAATTATAACAGATGTCAATGCAAAAAACCCTTTTGCTACAGTAGTAAAATACAGAGAGATCTGAGATCCATTGCTGCCATTTTACAAGGAGGCATTCCAGTTACGCTGCCGACAAATGCCTCCCTGATTAACCTTGCTCCTCCTACCTGCCATGCTGCCTGGTGCTGAACTGTCTAAACCCATCACCTGGGACTGTCTTGGGGCGAGGAGAAAGCAGTTTGGCTGGGGTATTAATGTTTAACACCTGACATATTTTGCATCATTCTTGAAGGCGTTATAAGTTACTTAATAACCATCATTATTCATTTCATCCTTTGTAGTTCTTAAAACCATTTTTTAAACTATTAACAACTGTTTCTCTTATGTCCTTGGAAATGAATAAACAGTTCACTTCATGTTTTCTTGGCAATAATGCAGGGAACTAGATGTATTTTTCATCTAAGCCTCCCAAATAGTCATTATTTCTTGATGTATTAATCTACTGAGACAGAACTGGTGAAAGGGAGAATTAAGGAGAAATAATTGTTCTTACTGACATAACTTTTGTGGAAATATTCTAAATACCTTCCTGCAATGAACATGTTGTTTCTGATGGTGTTCCTAGCACAGATGAATTCATTCCTGATGCAGTAATTCCCAGATGTGAATGAGTGGACTGATTGTGAACTTCTCATGGCCTCACCTGTGCTCTGCCCACCTCTTCATCTCTACTTGTGACTATTCAGGTTCCCAGTACTCAAGAAACTTTTACTAGCTCCCATTTTTGAAAAGTGATCTTGTCGAGGAAATGTTTTCTTTTGTAATCTGCCTTGCTACAATTTCTCTTTTTTATAGTACAGAAAACTTGACTCACTGCTCATTTCATGCATTATAAGAGGATTCCTCTTATCATTTTAAACACTGATTTATTCAGTTGAAGGAATATCAAAAAGACTGTCAATTGAGCATAACAATAAGTTTGATTTTCTTTTTAAGGGACCTTACTTAACAATACATGCAATAAGCTGAAATGATGACTTTCTGATATGGTAAAAACATTTTAGAGACACAAATTTAGACCAGTCCCACAAGTGATTGTTAATGTCCTAACTCAGAAGTAATGTAGTTGTCCTACTGCCATGCCTATAAAAGAGATGTTGTGTGTCCCATTGTCCTACAGTATTCATTAAGCTCTCTCAGTTTATAGTCAATATTTTCATACCCTGTTAGGCCAAGGCTTTCCTGATGGTGTGAGCAGAAACCTGGTACCCTGGGATTCAAATCCAATTATCTGTACGGCAGGGTAAATGTATAAATTATTCTCAGTGGGATAAATGCGTTCAACAGACTTGTATCTGAATCAGTTCTCTCAGGATTAAGTATGATTGAATTCAGGTTCTTCAGATCTGAATCAATTGTTGGTAGGATTGTCAGATCTTGCAGTTTTATCACAAATCTCAGGATACTTCATGTTTTTCTGTGAGCTCTCAGCTGCTAGGATCAAATGGTGATACCAGATTCTTGACTGTCATTTAATTTTGTTTAAAAGAGAATAGTATTTGACTCTCCTGGAGAGGAGGTTGCAGCTGTGATAAAATCACACTCTGAAGACTCAACAACTCAATTCCAATAATAAAACATCTTGTAATTCATAGTCTGAATCTTCATATTGTATATTGGTCTCACAGTTTTACACTTATGGTTCTGAAGTGTACTTTACAAGTATAAAAATGTAGACACAAAAGAGCACTGTCACCATTTCCCTGTCATTAAAAACTTTTTAAAAATGCTTTTGCATAATTAAATGATGACTTAGCATCTTGTAAATGTCTTTTCTTTTCATATATATTTTCCTCTTTGTTTAGCAATCATAGTTTTGTTTTGCCTGGCTTAAAGTGGCAGGAAATATGGCTACCAACAGTTCCTGATATAGCTTTAGTGTTGGGGATTTAAACAACAATATGGAAAAGCCTGGGAATTACTTCTAAGTAAGTGTTGAGGTGAGGCTACACATAGATAGCTCTCTGTGATGTCTACATGCAAATAAATTACTGGCTTTGGCAGGATTTTAAGCTTTTAGGATTAATGTAGGCATTTAAGAGCAATTATGTGTACCTCAGTGTATTCTCTATGTAAGTGAAGTAAAGGTTTGTTGTGTTACTTGTATTGGTTGATAATGCAGTTGCTAATTTGAGAACAAGAAAGAACTTCACTGAATTTAGACCCATTTACAGTATATGGGTCTTACCTGAACTACAAAGCAGTTCTGCAATTACTTAATAGCTTTTCAGGGCATGAAAAGCATGTTTTACCACCCCCAGGTTTCTCATTTCTCAGTGGATTTCAGATTGCCACATTAGTGTTGTGTTGAGACCAGCAAAAATCAGGAGTAGCAGTAGTGTGGTTTCAGGTCATATGCCCTGCACTTTATTGGCCCTTGGTAGGTTAGAAGAGCAATAGGACAAGGTACTCAGTGCTTGCAGTTCCGTGTGGAGCCTGCCAGGTCTACCTGGCCAACAGAATGGGGGAATGAGTATGCTCAGGAAATATTTACTGTTGAGAAAAATGAACTGCCAAACTCTGAACAGGTTCTTACTGAACATGTGCAGACTGGAACCTGGCAGTGATCTTCTAAGTGACCAAATTTGGGCAAATTTTCACAGGCATGACATAATGTATATTCTTGACATCAAGGCTAAACCCTGCAAAATTTCAAACCCTTGCTTAAAAGCATGGAGGGTCTGGAGCATCTCATGTGAGCAGAAATAAGACTCCTTTTCTAACACAGGCCAAGTAACTCCTTTTTCCTCTTCCTCTCATTCTGGTCCTTTTACCTCAAAATTCATCAAGTCCAGCCTTAGGCAGACACCTGGTATGGAAAGTTTCACTCTGAACAGCTTGTCTGATAAGGCCATGAGAAACTGAGAGCAAAGTCCTGGGCCACTTAGTGTCAGGCAACTTCCTATATAGACCTAAATTATTTGTGGTCAGCAGGTCACCTTGGTCACCCATAGGTATCAGTGGGGTTACTCAAGCGAGTAATGGGAGTGAGTTTACCCTGTCACTTAGGAACAGGAACAGTGTTTTATTGCAGGCACTGCTAACATAATTTTACTTGATAACCAAGACCTGTGAAATTAAATTTTCTCTGCTTCGGTTGAATATCATGATTAGGAGATTATTTCAGTGTAGGTCACTAACTTTGACAGGGCTTGGCCCTCACGTTGTGGCAGAGTTGTTGGGAGCAGGAAGCAGAAAGCTCACGGGGCTGCTGTTGGCTCTTGTCAGAAGAGTTGACGGGATATATCAAAGTTAATCATGGAGCAAACATGACAGTGGTTCTGGGATATAGTGTATAATACTGTCATACATTGTATATTGATGTAGGATTCAAAGTTAATGTTACTGAATTTAACGTGTTGTTTGATTTAACTGTTAATATTGACATTTTGGAGCAATCACCCATTAGTTAACAGAGACTTGTGATGAAGGGGACAGGCAGTTTAGCAATTCCACTTGCTGGCAACTTCTAGAAGTCCTGAAAAGGTCTTGTTCTCTGAACGTGTCTACCACAAAGTATTTCTCTTACATGCTTATACGCTACTCCTGTCCTGGACAGTGCTTTTGTTCCTTTTCTCATATTATGGCCAGATTTAACAAACAGTGAAAGCATAATACACTAAGTCACCCAAACTGACTCTGTGCACATAAAATACTAACTGGCCATTTTGCCTCACAGCACTTCCCAGGGTTTGAATGAAGCACCACGTGCCTTGTTCAAAAGTTAAAAGTTTTGTTCCTTCAGTGGGATAAAATTAACAGCTGAGATACATACAAGCAGCATACAAAGTCAGACTTTGAAAATATCTGCCCTTCGTCTCACTGCAGGGCTGTGAAACATCAGCCTCTAAATTTATGCCTCAGAAGTATGAACATTTTTTTTTGCTGGGAGCCGAATCGGTGTAGTTAGACGGAGGGAGTATTGCAAGCAGAGAAATTACAAGGCAAGGGGGTGAAAAATCCAAATGCTTTTATAAGATATTAAGTAAATGCTGGTTTTTAAAAAATAAGTGGTCAGTTGCTGAACCTTCTGATATTACCATCAGAGGTGGGTTTGCAGACAGAAAGCAGAAGACATGGGAAAAGTGAACTGCCAGAGCTGCACACACAGGTAACGTGTGCAATCCTTTCTCTGGATGGCAAATTCCATGGAGAAGACATATTCTGCCAGCTTACTGTTATCATTCTGTTAATTGAGGCCGTAGAGAGGGCTTTGCAGGTATAACAAGTGTAATTTTTGTGGGAGCTGTGCAAAAGGTCACTCTGGGTTATCAGTAATCAGTTACCATGAAGCAGCAAAATAAGAGCAAGTCCTTCTCCAATTCGTAGGCTGTGGCTTTGACCAAAATGTAAATATTCACTGGTTGTTCATATTGATGGTTTTTCTGCAGGGTTAAATCTTGTATGTAAAGCTACCAGAGATCTGGGATTGAGGAAGCAGGACAGCTGGGGTGGTGCAGGGTGCCCCTCTTTCCTGTCCATTTGTTGTCTAGAGGCAAGGTTTTTTCATGAAGGATTAAGAAGCTGGGAATGAAGAGAGCTGTGGTGTCCTGGCAGCACATCTTGCTCTTAAGCAGGGGAGCTTGAAGCACAGCCAGACTGCTAGTGAATAAAATTCTGCCATCTGTGATGGCAAAAATTGTGGGACAGAATCAAGGTAATAAGAATTAAATGCTTGTAAATGCAGCCATATAAAGCAAACATCAGGAAGTTGAACCTGCAGCAGAGCAAGAGCAAGCTCATGGAGCAGGTTCTTTCCATCATTCAGCCGTGTGCTAGCCAAAGGATTCCTAGAGACTGCATTTAAGTTCACATTTTGCTATCTGCACTTTTCAGGCCATTAACCAGCATTTTGACTGGCTTCACTCAAATATCATGGTTGGCTTTTGAGGGCCCTTGCATGTGTTTTGTGTGTTATGAAGATGGGCCTCCAGCCTGCATGCCTGGGTCTCCAGATAACAGTACTTCATGCTGCACCTAGAAGGGTGTTTTATGAGCACCTTTAAAGAGGATGTCCCAATGCTCGTAAAGTACCCTTTTATTAGATATATTACAGCCCATTTTCCCAATTTCTTGAAGTTGAGGAAGATTAACTTCTTCCATTTGCAGTGTGTGGGCTTGCAGCTTTTACTGCTGTGTACAAAGGCAACAGAGTGGGCAGCCAGTGCCTGTGATAATTTATGTATTGAGTAAATCTTCATGAGAACCATACAGGGATACTCCTGTGATTCACTCAGCACTTAAAAGACACATTCTGTTACATCTTGGGTAAGCAACAGAATCTACACAACTAGTTTAAGATGGTTAATGTGTAGTGGTTAAGGTTGATGGATCCAATAAGACTGGTTAGAGAAGGATCCCATGGTTTGTTTAATCTGTAGCAAGTTTCAGAAAGACTCAGAGCTGTCACAAGTGATTTATTCCTCAGATTCCTAGGGCACAGTGCACAAACTTGCACAAAAGACTCAAAGCAGCAGAACAGGGTAAGACTGCAAGTGATATGGCTGGTCACTGGAAAAAGCACAGAGGGAAGAAGTAGTGCAGCTCCCATTTGAGAACTAATGAAATGTTTAGAATCAGTGAGCAATTCAGAGGAAAATGTAATGGTGCTTGTATTTACTTAAGTAAACTGCTGAATTTGTAGTGTACATTTCACAGCTATGGCAAGCTCTTCCTGCACCAAAATCTACTGTATTACACTGGTGTAAATCTGAGTAAATCTTTAGATGTAGGAAGAGCTTCTCCAAGCCTATAATCAGTATGATCAAGTATAGAATTTTATTTGCTTAGTACAATTATTGCAGTTGATTACATCCAGATTCATAATTACAAATACCTTATATTAAAATTATACTAGAACATGCTTTTGCAATTCATGATGGTAGCAGAAAAAGCACATAACATGTACATCTGATTCTTCAATTATAAGTCAACTTTCTCTCCTAGAGTGAATAGTCCCTGAATTATATTTACATGACCTTGGACTGGGGATCTACACACTCCCTGATGTAAGTGTAGCTACCCAAATCATGTTTCCCTCGAGAGGAGATTATTTTGTGCTCTATCAATCTGGTCTATGCAGGACTTGGAAAAAGCATCAGATGTTTAGGCATTGCAAATCCTTTTGCCATAGGCAAGGTTACTAATTAAAAAGCGTTAGCATACAGAAGCACCAGATGCAGCCCAACCAAGGATGAATGTCAAGAAATTGGCAAGGAAAAGGGAAAAAGCAAGAAAGAGGTTAGGCAGAGATCAGGTTTTTTTTTTCACAGAATGTTCCCTTTCTTTCCACTTGCTGTTTCTTCCCAACCAGTTTGGTGGAATCTGACAATGTTACTTCTTGCAGCAGGGTGTCTCATCAGCTGTATGTTACTGGGGAAGTTGCTGTTGTGCTATTTCATATGTGGTGTCTGGTCATATCCCATCTTGTCACATTTTATTAAGTATGCCATCATTGTGTGACACTTTGCTGGTGGCACGTGGTCATGTCATAGCTCATCGTTATGTTGTTTTCTATGCTTCTGTTGACATTTCCATGAGACCTTGAATGTGACTTCAGAAAATGTTACTGAAATACGCTTCCAATTTATAACAACCATCACTTCTTTCAACTGAATCTGAATACATTTTAAGTGTGAGTAAACAGCAGCTAATGGAGGTTGATTGTGCTGAAAAGTTTTATTGTCTCCACCATGTTGGTGCAGGAAATCAAGGTAGAAAAGATGATTTCCTAAAAGCTGTTGTAGTGAAGGCAGGTTCAAACAGCGTTGAACAGGCGCTTAAACGTAAGCACAGGCTGAAGTCCTGCCATGAATTAATTTGACTATGTGACCTCCTAATGCATATTATGCAAAAGCTAGATGTGACTGTTCAGAAGAGGGTTGTATAAGCCTGGCATAGTAGCAGAGGAAAACAGAGTTGATGGGCATCCCTCTCGAGCAATTCTGTTTGTGTTTGGTTTTGTCCTCAGCTTGCCTTTGGTTCTCTGCACACCTGATACAACTCCAGGAGTGGAAGCAGTGCAAATCAGGTGGGAAAAGAGGGGCCCCAGATTTCACTGAATTTTTCTGTGCTCTGCTCTAGCCTTCCTTGCTGTGATGGATGTTTGATTTACTGAGTTGGCGTGAGCATCCTTTTGGGGCTTGCTCTGCAACACTTGACACTTTTCTGACATAGTAAAGGGGTAGAACATATACCCTGGAAAGTTGCTTTTTTTTATAGTAACACCTTGTTTTGAATGACTTGCAAAAATGTTGTACAATGGTAATTCTCACAGATTGAACTGTGACTGATTCTTTGCTTTTCACTGGTCTCATTACTCAGTGTTTTTAAACTGGTTTTGAGAGGATTAAAATTCATCTCTGGCGTTTGCAAATAGCAGCATATAAACACTGGGTGTTAAATAGTTATTCCAAACACACAGGCAAGACTTTCTTAGCAATCTCTTTAGGTTTTAGATTTTGTTTAAAGTGGTCCCTTGCTCTAAGTCAGAAGCATTAATTTCTAGGTAACAGGCACAGATGTCCTTGAAACCTCCAGTAAGTGGTCTCATTAAGTACTTGAGTAAAATGAAGGGTATTGCATCAGAAGGAATAGCTGGGAATAAAAAGCTGTATTGTCTCTTGGATGGAGGGAAACTGCCTCTGTTTTATATCCACAAAAGATGCAGAAGTTGTTAGAATACATGAGAGGTGCCAGATGCTCCCCCAAAAGGACGAGGGAGGGGTCATTCTTCTTTTCCACTGGTCTAGTAATCTGAAGAGAATTGTTTTTCTTGTTTAAAGCCATGGTTACCTTGATAAATAAAAGCTCAATTCTGTAGCCTCTACGGATCTTCAGCAAGGACATTTTAGGGCTACGTATTTGCCTTAGACTTGTGTGTAGGTGACAACTGTGACATTTTTAGGCAGTGCGTGAGTCAGATTTGTGACTGGATCTCTGATGGGCTTAATTCAGTTTTTACCACTAATGAGTTAGTGTTTTCATACTAAATTAATCACTAGAGCATAGATCAACTTGAAGGGAGCACAAAAATTATTTTTGTGTTATTTCTTCATTGTTTTCCAAGATCCTGTATCTTTGGTTTAGTACATTTCAAGTAATACAATGCAGAGATGATCTCCTTTTCTGGACTTGTGCATCACTGGCAAGCTTAGTAAAAGTCACCACAGCTCGATATAGAAATAATTGTGTTAGAATTTGAAATATCTGCATGCATCTAGATACGCTCCTTGTACAGCATCAAGTGACATGGCAGCAGTAGTTTGAAGTATGTACATGAATGAGACAGGTCCTCACAAATTTTGCTTGTGATAAAATAAAAGAAGAAACTAAATTCCTGGCTGAGATAAACATGAGATAAAAGTTGTCCTGTGTTTTGATTAAAAATAGAAATGGTTCACCCAGTTTAAGCTAGCTGGCTGCTTAGAGTAGGTCACAGAATGAGTTAGGAAATGCACAAGGTGTCTGGCAATTTGAGGTTTTAATAGCCAGGATCTTTTAAAATCAGTTGAATAGTTCCATTGGAATTAAACTTCAAGCCCTAGTAGAGACTGATTTTCCTGAGTTGTGACAAGCAGGACGTGGTTTCTATTTTATGATTAATAGCTCTTCTAACTCTGGTGTTATAGTGACATGGAGTTCATCTTTTCAGTGCTGTTCACAAGTAGGGCTTGGTCATAATTTATTTCAGGTGCTGTTAGTTGTAGCACATAATGTAGGAGGTTTTTGAATCCAGTTCCTATTGTAAATTGTTCCTGCAAGATCTTCCTGATCTTGTTAATATTCACTGATTCTTTATATTAGGATTTCCCAGGGATTGGTGGAGTCTAAGGGATTAAAGACCTCTGAGTCAAGGATGACCTAGATTCTGATAGATTTTATTATGCAAATCCTTACAGCCAGAGGTCATTAATGGAAACATCTGAAGCTAATATGACTTAATATATTTGAGTGCTCTGTGAAATTAATGAGTGTTTCCAGGTAAGTCCAGTACAGTTTATGTGTAAGTATTTCAAAACTGCTTTGATTTAGAAGCGCACTCAGAAAGTGACTTGGGATCTTAAATGTCCAAATCCTTTCGGCTGCTGCTGAAAGTTGGTTTCTGGAGACACTTTTGAAAACAGGGTTTTCCTCTGAATTTGCAGTGTGGGACTGGAAGCTTTCTCCTCTGCCCTAACATGAGAATTTCAAGAAAACAGCAGGTTTCCTAACAATGCAGCAAGTTCTCCATTTCACTTTCATTTTGTAAAGTAAATTCCCTGAACTTTTTTTAAGTGGAAAAATTAAATATGACAAAGAACAGCAAGAAATTAAAAAGCTATTGGCTTTCCCAGCTCGAAACAGGAGGATGATTTATATGTGTATTCATTTTTCTCTTCACTGTTTGCAAAGTGCTCTGTTACTTGAAGATCTGATAAGCAGAGAAAATAATATTCCCGAACAACCTGGTCCTCGCCTGTTAGAGACCAGCTGTCCCTACTGTTTGAGTGGGTGCAGGGATCAGATCAAAACCAGGAAGATTCTGGATGTAATTTGAACATAAAGGCATTAATGCATTTTCCTTTATGGTGGCTTCCCAAAGTTTCAGCACATGGACCTCAGACCACAAATGAAAAAGCTCTCTATTTGGCTCTTTAAATATCTTTTTATTCTTTCATTTACTTCACAAGCCTGACTACTTAATTGTATTTGTTTCTTTTATTAATAGTTGCCTTCTTATATCATGCCTTTCTTTTGAGAATGTGAAAATATGTAAATAACCTGAGCAAAGACATTCCATTTCAGGGCAGTAGTAGGGTAGGCCATTATGATTATACTATTTATGAATAAACAGAGGCGTTTACCCAAAATATTAAGAGCTGACTCTGAAAATCTAAATGAAAAGCCTTCAAATTAAGCATATGTTCTAAATCTTGGTTTTGCCAGTCTGTCAAGCAAGGAGTCAGTAGCAGAGTTGAGGACAGAGCATAGGGAGCTGGGCTCTCCCTTTTCTTATATCATGAGCTCTGCTGGAACAGATTCTGATTTTGATTATTTTGGTTTGGATCAGGTGATATCCTTGAAGTTGGTAGCATGTGTATAGTGTAACATTTGATGACAGGCCTTAGGTTTGGACCCTAGTTGGGAGAAGCTTTGCCAGCTGGCGCTTACAGTGTCCCTCTCCTCCTCTCATTTGACGTGGACAAGGCAGGATTCACAATCTCAGAAGAAACCCTGTAGGATGGGGATACGTTGTGTCTCATTTTGAACAGGAACATTTGTACCAGCTCTTTTGCCACCCCCACACAAAGTCTGTCGTCTGCTTCATGTGTAGCTCTGGGTCCCTTCGAGACGAGCTGCTCTGCAGCTCCCTGGCACGGCAGCAGAAGTGCAGCCCCTCTGCCCCCAGCACCGTGTCCTTTGGCCGTTCCCAGTGCACTGGTGCTCCTGTCTGTACATTGCAGAATATACCAGCAGAATGTGGGTTAATGGGTCAGGCATGGCACAGAAAACAGTCTCTCTGGTGGAGTCATTAGGATTTGCTGGCGGGCTGCCAGCTCAGTTGGTGCAATTTTACACTTTGCTTTTCAGAGCAAGCTTAAAGGGGAAACCTCCATCCGCTTTAAGCCTTTACAGCCAACAAGAGGCTGCTGGGGCTTGCCTGCCTCTGCCCAGATCTCTGATGAACAGCTGGCTGGAAATTCTCATCTGAGCACTTACTCAAATGATTTGTTGTTGTTGTTTAGAAATTAGTAGTCAAGATTATTTAAAATTAATGGATCTACATGAGATTGATTGGTGACATTGCTGTCTCCTATGTTTGGGTTTTCCCAAAGTTAAAAAGCAGTCTGAAGTGCTGTTTTGGTTTTTTTTTGTGGGGGGGTGTAAGTGGCAGAAACCCACAGAAAAAAAAACAAAAACGAACCAAAAAACCCCAGACCAACCCTTCACAAAACCTTCTGCCTGGGAAGGCATAGCTGAGCAGGCACAGCTAGACTTCAGCCTGTACCATACACACATGCCAAAGATTTTTAGGTCTGTTCTGCAACAGGCTTCAGCTGCATGAGAAATTAATAGCAGCTAATAGCACACAGCTCCTGAAAGGGTTAGGTTATCGCAGCTGTAGGACATTGTAATTTGTTACTCGTCTAAAGAGTTAATCAGAATAATATAATTAGTTATTGTCATATAATAAACTGAAATGTAGATTTTATTTTTTTAAAAAAACCCTGATATTATATTTATTTTACTTTGTTTCTTAAAATGGAATTGCATCAGCCAGAATCAATAATCAATGTATCTTTTTGTTTCTGGAAACTTTAGGTCAGTTTTCATGTGAAATATGCAGCCCTGGTTAATACTTACTGATCTGGAATTAGAGAGCAAAAGGGTTAAATCTCAATCCCTCTCTGATTTATATTTCCCTCCCCTCCTTCCCAGCTGTGGACATGGATGGAAGATCTGCAGAAGGAGCTCTTAGAGGATGTCTGTGCTGACTCTGTGGATGCGGTTCAGGAGCTTATCAAGCAGTTTCAGCAGCAACAAACAGCCACCTTGGATGCTACCCTCAATGTTATTAAAGAAGGGGAAGATCTAATCCAACAGCTCAGGTAAGCATCCACCTGGAGGACAGGTGTTGAGAATCTGATGAGTGCTGTGGCTTAGGTGTGCATAAATAAGAAACTCTTAAGTTAGGATTCATTGGGAGACTTTGTTAATTCTTTGCTTACTTATGATTCTTCAAATTCTTTGAGTATTTTATTGAAATTGCAAGGAGTGATTTGTGTGGACTGATTAGAGTAATCTGTGGATCAGCGTGGGTTCCTGTTTGACAGAGAGATTACTTATAGGCACAGTGGAGTGGATTGAAACAAATGTGTTTCAGGTGAATATTTTTAGTTGGTATTTATATAAGATTGTTAAATGGTTGTGAACCAGGGCCTCGTGATTTATATAGTTACTGCTGATGTAGGTGAAGTGTATTCCTCTTAATAAAATATACACGTGTCTAACAATGTTCACTCTTTCATTTTGCATGCAGCACCCTTCTGTTTATCTTTGTCCATGTGGAGTTTATTCATACTGTCAAAGAGGGTCTTACACTGCCAGTTCTACTTGCTTTATGAATTAAACCAGCTCATTTTACCTGATTTAAAATACATGAAAAGACTGGCTCCAAGAAGTTGGGGGTTTTTTGCTTTCTCAGTCTGTAAGTGTAGTAGAACAAATGTTTGCAGAGTAAGCTTAAACAAAACTTGTAGCTGTGAGATCTCTCTCTCATTTGTTATTATTTAAAATGGCTTTCTGTGGCTTTAACTCTGTTGACAGCCGTGGAGTTTTCAAAACCAAGTCCAATACATTACTTATTCTTTAGATCTTTGTATTGTTACGGATTGCACCTGTCTACATGTACATAGTGTGTATGTTCTGTATACATATATAATATGCAAATCTGCCAGGTCTTAAGCATTTCACCAGAGACTGTCCCAGAGAGTTATGTCATCCTCCTTTACCCTGAGCTTTTCTAACCTGATGCCTTCAGTTCTCACATGAGAAGTGTAGAAAACCGTGAGCCAAGATAGGGAAAGCCTAAGCTGCTCTAGAGCAGAGCAGATAATGAAGGGCTCTGGTGGAGGTCTGCCCTTAAGAGCTCTGCTGGAGTCCCTGAGTCTTCTACTACAGCCACATGCTGAGCTTTCCTCTATACTTTTTCCCTATCACCCTGAATGCAATCTTCTCCACTGGGTCAGAAAAAAAAAAAAAAAGATATATTTGAAAGGGCTTCTCTGGGTTTTGATTGTTATTCAGCCCTGGGCAGCCACACAGGAGAGCCTGTGTAGATTCCTGGTCTTGTTGTATGTGGCTTG
This sequence comes from Brachypteracias leptosomus, assembly GCA_013401335.1. NCBI lineage: Eukaryota > Metazoa > Chordata > Aves > Coraciiformes > Brachypteraciidae > Brachypteracias > Brachypteracias leptosomus. The sequence goes on along the minus strand of VYZX01004744.1, from coordinate 250,421 downwards.
CCTCCATCACTGGGGGAGAGTGAGGGACACGAGCTCTGGTATTGCTTGCTGAGGTCAGAGTCAGAAGGATCCATCCATCCATTCAGCTTTGCTGATAAGCAGGAAGGAAGCATGCTGTGTTTGGTAAGTGAGCTGCCAGAAGGAGAGGGTTTGGGGTAGGAATGTGTGCATGGCCAGCCAGGGCAAGCCTGTCAAAGGTCTGTGTTGTAATTTCCCTTTATGCAAAGAAACTTTGAAAAAAGTTTAGGGCATTTCTTTGAGATCACAAAAATGGTGCTGGAATTCTGGACTAAAGAATTTTTTGTTGTTATCCCACTTCTTGGTATGAAATCATTTCAGTGTGAACACCCATAGAGAAGAGCCTGAAAGGGACCCTGTGTAAGCCCAGCAGGTGGAGAGTGTGGGGTGGTTTGTGGGCCTGCTGAAAGTGTCTGTATTGAAGGAGTCCTGGTGCTGGCTGTGGGATTGGCCTAAAGGCTTTTTGCGTGCCCCTGAATCAGTAGGAAAGTGATATGTGGAGTTGGAAAGTGGCCAGGGCAGTATTTGGAGCTGTGATGTCTGTGGAGCATCAGTGTGAATAGCAGTTATTGGGGAAAGGCTGGTGTAGGGGCTGCAGGGTCATGCAGGGGAAGAGGTGAACTGGAGATGGTTTGTGAGACTTCAGCTTTTTTTAATGTAAATTTAGTCAATTCTTAGTTTCAGTCTCTGGAAAAGGATGGCCTCAGGTTTGAGACATTTTTTAGAGTTAGCATCATGCTAAACATTTGTGAAATACCAAGAGAGGTTTTGTGGCAGCTGTATGTAACAAAAGAAATGTTGTTTTAAGGGTCTGGCTTGTATTCTGGGCAGTGAGCAAGGTGGAACAAGGTGAACATATTTGTGCAAAGTGATCCCCTGCTCCTGATAAGACCAAACACAGAGGGAACCATTGTTGGAAGGACAGAAGCCCTGAATGCACGCAAAGTTTTGCAGGGCTGAACTGTCAAGACAATCTCAAGTATTTAGTTTTGAGCACTCTGACTGCAAAGCCTGCACTGCGATCCTGGGCTCTCTGAAAGGGTGAAGCAGACCTGCGTAAGAAAAATGTGAGACCACTTCTGTGCTCACCCACTCTAACAGCTTTTGTGGCTGCTGGCAAAAGTAAAGAACACACAGCTAAAGGAAAGGAGGAAAAATTTGAATTGCTGCAATCTTCCCTAAACACAGCATTGCATTTCCCAGTGTGGATCACCTTTACCTGCCATGAGGAATAGCTGAAGACTGCAAATGTTACAACAACAAAGAGGATGTAATACACTGCTCTTATCAAGCATGTCATAGCACAGGTTGAAACCAGTACAATTAATGGGCTTTGAAAATTTTTATGTTTCTTGTTCTTATCTCAGAGAGAACAGATACTGGCTTAGAGAAGATCATCTGTGTAATAGCACTCTGTGTCTCCTCTAGACAGTTAAAGAAAAGCTCAGCTGCCTGAACTAGTTAAATATGGTGCCTGGGACTACTCTTCTCAGGAGACCACACCTACCAGGAATAAGCCAGGCCTGGCTAGCAGTGCTGTACATGTCATGGTTAGCACTGGAAACACTTTTTTCACTCTTCCTTGTCAGTGTCTTCCTGTGGTGATCCTAGTTTTCAGTGGTCAACACAAGGAAGTCTTTTGAACTGAATTTCTAGGGGTGCTGATGTTTCTGCACATCTGTGAAAGACAATACAATGACTTGCTCCAGTGAGATGTGAAAGAACAGGAATGTTAGGGTAAAAAAAAAAAAGACATTGAAGAGTTCTGTACCTTGGCTTCTTTACAGTACTTCAGCACATGAGCTTTTGATAATGTTTCAGTAAGTTTTCTCCCAGTTAAAGCACTGAAAGTGGTTTCAGGGGCATGGTGTTTTTTCTGAATAAACTCTACAGCAATGCACTAAGCCCAGTATTATGTTCCTGTCAAAGTTTATTTTGTATTTTTTCCCCAATAATTTCCCTGCATTTTATAACTCCAGTTCATAACCTTTCAGAGATCTTTTATGATTTCTTTCCTAGAATTTCTCATCAACAGAAAGACCAAGTAATTTTGTGACAGAAACATCCGATCTCAGAAATTCCTCTTATGGAAGGAGATCCTTCTCAAACTAAGCTATATGGGGATTGTTAAGGCCTAATCTGAGGAGACTGTGAAAAAATACCAGATTATTACACTTAAATTTTTGTATTGCATCAGCCACTGAAATGCAAGCATGGCTTGATTTGAAGAGTGAAATGTTTAATGAAAAAGAATTTCTAAAGCTAAGTGTGTCTTTAGATCCCGTGAGAGATTATTCAACACCAGTCTTGAATAATTCATTGAGTCATTTAGATAATATATGAATAGTAATAATCCTGCATTTAAATAAAGGCATATTTCATGTCCTTTTATAGAAGGCAGGTGCTGACTGGAGAAAATGGAATTTGATTAAACATGGCCTCAGATTAAACTATAGTTTCAAAATCTCACCTTGTTCTCTTCATTCATCCTTCCTCTGCACAGCTCTAATGTGGAGGCAGAGAGACATTGTGGTCACCAAGAAGGTGAAAACATAAGACTAATAGAATGGGGCAGAAACTATGTCACCTGGGGTCACATTGGTGTAATATTTGCTTATAATCAAGGGATGTTGGAACTAGATGATCTTTAAGGTTCCTTCCAACCCTGATGATTCTATGATGTTGGTAGTACGTGTTTCACAGTAATGCTGAAGTTCAGTGTATCAAACATAAATTTATGTATGATACAAACATTTAATTTGAGGAAAAAGAGGTGAAACACATCCAAAGAGCAAACTACTATGCAGTAAATAGTATTCTATATTTTTATTCTTATACTTCTGGTTTTCAGGCAAATGCTTGTTCTGTTCCTTCAAGACTCATAATGAAAACACAGTAACATGTATGTTTTGTTGCCTTAGAACCTCAAAGGTGTGTTTTAAAGTAACCTAAAATGGTTCTGTGTGTCTGTGCCTAGTTTCAATTCAAGGCATTTGCAAAAGCTTAGACTTTTTCTTTTCTTAATTATGCTCACTGACAATGCTCAGCTAACATTTCAGTTGACTGTATGTTGTTTTGATCTGAACCTATGTGATGATAATTTGCAAAGAGCAAAGCACAAACATTTCAAGTCAAGTTCTATGGAAAACTATGAATGCTTTGCTAGATGTTTATGGACGGGAAATTCAACCCAGAAAAAGGAAATAAAACCCTAAAAATTTGGAACACATTAGCACTCTTCCACAGTGGAGAGACTCCATGGGCACCTCACTCAGCAGCCCAGGTTAGCTGGCCAGAAGAATGGCTCCCAGCTGCATTTGGTCCCTGTGGAACGGGGCAGTGACCTGCCAGCATTACTGGACATTTCGCTTGTCTTCCAGTATTGTCAGCCAGTTTGCTGTGTACATGGAGTTCGTTGGTGCACAGATAGTCCAGTATGTGGTGTTGGATTTGTAAGTGTCCCCCTCACCTTCTTCAGGGCAGAACTGGAGATTGATAGGAAATATTGATGGTAAGACCTGCTGACCCTGACATCTTGTTGTCCTACCAGTGCATGCACAGGTCTTTCCAACAGTGTATTGGGTAGGGTTTTCAGTTGGCTTGGTTTAAGTATGCCAGATAATGCAGCTGCTATCACACACCTTTGAGCAGGATGGACAGAGAAAACCATTGCATCTAAGTCTTGTTTTGTCTGAAGTACCAAAGCAAGATTAAGTTATGACTTCAGAGTTTCCTTTCTGATTCTTGTTAAAATTAGGGGAAATTTTGTTATATATTTGGGCATAAATGTCAGCTCTTTGTCTGCAAAGACTCTTTATCCATAAAACACTCCCTGAGAAGAATTTACTGAAGATTTAACAGACTATAGGTGAGCCTATTAATATATGTGAGAACACAAGTAGAAAAGAAACTATTGGGACTGTCGTGTGCCCATGCTAAGACTTCTTTCAGGTACAGCAAACTTCCCCTTGGTCCTAGCCCACCAGTTAAAGGGCTGGCTCCCTTCTGCTGCCTGGATATGGAAGGTGTAGATAGAGCAGTATCTGACCTCTCACAGGCATGTCTCATTTCACTTACTCCAGTGGAAGGACAAGTCAGAGTCTGTCTTATCGTGTTTGAAAGGTGTTTTCCTTCACTGGAATGTTTTGCACTGTATTATACTTCTATTGCTGTACTATGTAATCCAGAGAAAATCAAGGCATCACTACCCCTTGGTCTAAAATGCTGATAATTCTGATTCAATTAGTCTGTAACTAATAAAGCAAATGCACAGAATTAACTTGTAGAGGTCCAGGTGGCTAAATAGCATCTCTGAGCTTGGTGTGAGCGTAGGCTGGAGCGATTGCTCTGCAGGATTAAAGGGGATTGCCAGCCAGTCTCCTCAAGACAGCCCTTGAGACCGATGTGCCATTCTCCTCCCCTGCCCCTCCCAGGTGTGTGAGGTCACAGTGTCAGGACACAAGAAGGAATGATCCCCTTGTTCAAACTTTGTGCCAAGCCCAGGAGCTACAGGATTTCAGCGACTGGAAGAGATGAGTGTTGCATACACCTTCCCTCAGCCCTTTGTGCTTGGGTTTGCTTCTCAGCAGCACGCAGAATCACAAGTGTGTAGTTCTTGTTCTTTTGCCTGCCTTAGAGCTCAGCTTTTAACCATGCTTTGTGCCTTGCTACAGGGACTCTGCCGTTTCCAACAATAAGACTCCACACAATAGCTCCATCAGCCACATTGAATCTGTCCTTCAGCAGCTCGACGAGGCCCAGGTACAGATGGAAGAGCTCTTCCATGAGAGGAAGATTAAGCTAGACATTTTCCTTCAGCTCCGGATTTTTGAACAGTACACCATTGAGGTAAGAGCTGGCTGCATGACCTGAGAAAGGTAGAGCCCTGGTAGAGGGAGCATATGTAAACATTCTCTGTTAGGATACACCTGGAGCTGTTTGATTGTGCTCAGCTGCCCAGCGAGGGAGAGAGAGAATTACAGCCAGGTTTTAAATTTGGCATGTTGAAGCTAAAAATATGCTTTAGAATATACTACTAGAATGCACTGAAATAGATTCATGTCTGCTTAACTGACTATGCTGAGTATCTGCCTGTTTTTCAGAGAAGCTTTGTAAGATACCCCTGTTATAACTTTATTGACAGTAGTCAGTCGGGGATTCGAAAGTTCTGTACCACTTACTAGTGAGATTTGACTCTTAAAATACAAACATAGATGCATACAAACAGATATGTGCTTGGCTTTAAATCACTGAGGGCAAAAACATGCTATGCATGAAAGGAAAGGGTATTTAAAAGATGGGATTTTTAAGCATCACAGTGGGTTTATTTAAAAAGGAAAAAAAGAGGGGAAAGTTAAAGTATTATTTTTATGTCCTTGTGCAAAAAAGGTCCTTCAGTTCTGTTTTGTAATCAAAAGCATTGAATGGAAAAAAACCCAGAGAAACTTTTAAAGAGACTCCAGACAATTTCCTTAATTACTTGCTGTAATACTGGTAGGGCACAATGCAAAAAGAACAGTATGTAAATTAACTTATGCATGAAAGCCACGTGTCAGCACTTATGTCCCTTCTGAGGTGTGTTCTTCCTACTGTATCCCACTGATGCTTGTTCAGTTCATGCAGCATCTTCAAGTGTTTTACGATGTTCTATTCCTGAAGGTATTGTTTGTAAATCTGCAGGTAGTCTCAGGGTGGGTACTGGTAATTAATGGGAGCCTTTGAATGCTGTGTTTATACTTTGTAAGTTATTATTTTAAGACATGGCATGATGAATTATAGTGGAATAAAAGGCTGGAAGCAGAGGTTTTTAGATGTCTTGGTCTATAATTGGATGGCAGAAATAAATCAGTGAAGAGTATCTGAGCTTTCCTGTTGGAACTGCATAGTAGGGTTTTGTACTGAAGTCTGTTCTACACTGCTTGTTATTTGTGTAAATTAGGATAGTTTCATTTTGCTTACCAGTTATATATAGCCTCCTTGATACTGAGAGACAGTATTCTCTGTAAGTATGTGTGTATAAGTATAAATGTATGCATTTAATGTCAGATAACATACTTTACCTTAATAATGCTACATTCAAAATCCAGGAGCCTGCAGGATCTGTAGTATCTCCTATATTTACGTAGAAGATATTTTGATACAATGGTGTGGCAAAAGTTGAATAATTGAGACTTTAAAGATATGAATTCTAAAGAAATGGGGTGTGAATGTATACCTATAAATGACATCTGTGTTTTCAAAAATGAAGAAAAAAAAAGAAAAGATAAAAACAGTATGTGAGTGTGTGCTTCTGGAGCACACAGATGTGTCCATAGGCAATATAGGGTGAACCCAAGTGAGTCATTCATTAAGATCTCAACCTGTTTCACTGCACATTCTAGGTCTGAACTTTGAATCAGTCAAAGATCTCAAAGGCCATTACCATGGGTTACTTTACTGATGGGGCAACCAAGGCATCAGGAGAATGATGTGACTTCTCCTAGCCTCCTCCGTATGTGTTACCAGAGATGGGAACACTGTGTAGATCCCTCTGTTTTGTTCCTGCATGAATCCTACTTCTGTGTATTCACAGACACATTTGGAGTGGCTGTGATGCATTAAGATATTTAAAGCTGGAAATATGCTTCAGAGTCTTCTAAAATCAGATTATCTGCAAAGGATTTTAAAGAAAATCACCACTTAGTTGTCACTGTAGATTTGCTATTTTTTTATCATAAGAACATCTGAATTCCCTCTGCAAGATTAATATTACAAGGAAATCAGAACATGTCTCGTAGGGAGTCTATGGGCAGATGATTTTATTTAGAAAGCTCCCTCTTTCTGAAGAGTATTTTTTATTTAATAAGAATAATGATGTTTAGTTTATAACTGAACACACAATGAAAAATGTATCCAGGTCTGTATCTTAAAATTTATAAGTATATTTAGTGCTTAAACAAGAGAAATAGTTTGATGGATAATAAAAAGAAATGCAACATGAAATAAAATATTAAATAACATATGTATGCTATGCATTTCAAGCAACAGCTAAATTGGCTCAATTTGATACAATAATGATCGTTAGAAAGCAGATTGCAGTCAGTTGCCTCAGCTGTATAATAGAGATTCCAAGCCAGTACGAAACTGTTATCAAAATTAACAAAATTATCTCATGCCATTGTTGAGAAGCAAAAAGATTTTTTTCATCACCACAATTAAAAAGCATGTAGTATTTCTAATGGTTGACTATTCCAAGCTTTTAAGGGAAAAAGATGACAAAATTTAAAACAGTAAATTAAGTCTTTTTTCTACTAAAGACAAGTATCTTGAGCTATGACTGGAAATGTATTTACATTTTAATTTTCCATAATAGCCTAGATCCTGCATAGATTAAGAATAGTGAAATAATGTCTACCAGAATGATTATCAAATGAATTTCTCCTTCTCTAGTCTAGATAAGCCCCTTCCATCTGTCCAAAGGGCAGTGCCATATTGAACACATCCCGATGGAACCCCCCCTACCTGCTGCAGCCACAGTAATCTCTCTCCTTCCTGCTCGCACACAAACCATCTGCAAAGCGTGGGCTCTGCGCCTCCCAAACTCAGATGCCCTTGTCCTCTTTGCTGCTTCTGTCTCATCAAGCATTTACCTCCCTTAGGTCTGTGTTCTCACCCTTGGTTCTCGGGTTCTTGTGCTCCAGAGAATCCCTTATTATGGAGGACCCTTCCCTGGGAACTCTGGTGAGAGGAAAAACTCTGCATGTCTCCAGTAGAAGCTGGAGGGATGCAGCTGTGGTAGCCCATCTGCTTCCAACAGCTTCAGGAAAAGCTGTACATTAGAGCTCAGTCTTGGAGAATAGCTACATCTCGTGTTGTCTTTTCCATCTAGCTTTGGTACCAAGCATTTTTGATTCTGTTAATTTTCCTTGCTACTCTCTCTCCTCTTTCTAATTAATAATGCAAAATGAAAGTATTAGGAATTTTTCAAACACACAAACGGTGACCGAGTGACTGGTCTTTAGTTTTATTTAGAAAGTGTCTGACTGTCTTTAGTTCTTTGGAAACTTTCCTGCTTTTACTCTTGTGCCCAGATACTGAAATCCATGCCATAGATCATATAACCCTTTCCTTTGGCACTCCTTCCTAAACTTGTACTGTACCCATCTGCTTTGAACCCCTCCTGGTTTTTTGAGCTTTTCTGTAATCTTCTCTTCTTGACAGAGGTTTGGATCCAGACAGACCTCAGAATTGATGGTTACTGCACAAGCAGCACTTACTTTCATTTATTTAGGCATCACTGGACCTTGTACTTCAGTGAAATTTGCCAGCTCTTGTTGCATTTTATCTTCAGGAAAAGTATTTTACGTAAAGAGAAGCCGCCTGCCTGTTTCTTTGGCAGGGCAGACCAGCTGCGTTCAGTTAGGGCTTCTAAGGACTTCCAGGCTGCACAGGCAGCTTTTGTGTTGTACTTGAGTCAAGGCAGGTTTGGCAGATACAAATTTGGATACGAACCCACAGGCATATAGCATGTGCTGCCTGTTCTTTCTTGCCTTTATCTCATTATATTGACTGATATTTACACTCTGGGTTCTTGGGGTAAATTATGAAATCCAAACTATGACAACACCTGGAAACAGACATAACAGAAACATGAGAGAGCCGAGTTATCCCTTTGGGAGGCTATTCAGCCCTAGGTTTTAAAACCATAAAATGACAACCCATTCTTTATTTAAGAAACGTGTCTGACTTTGATGCCTGATGTGCTTTATTCCTTTACCAAGTTATTGCACATTTCAAGACGCGATGGGATCATTAGGATTATATGGTTGGTCTTTCTATATGATACAGACTTCAGCTGAGTTTGTGCAGCCAACCAAGTAACTCAGGAGATTTCATGCAATGTGAGTGTGGTAGCTGATCCACCACAAGGAAATAGGGTGTAAGACTCAAGGGACAATGGCTGGCAGACATTAGTGGTGGTGCTGGCACCATGCTGAGCAGATCATACATATGAAGCACAGTCTTATTCTAGAGTCCTATCGGCAGTAAAATCTGTCAAGTATACTTTGTCCCTTGCTTCAGAAATAGTCATTTAAAGGCTTATTAACCATTATTTAAATGAATACTAATATGCAATAAAATGCTGAGTTAAATGCATAAGAAACGAAAGGCAAAATGCACTGAGTTGCAACCTGTAACAAAGTTACTGCCCTCCAGAGTCTTTCTGCATATTTTTTGTTTATATCTTTTTGTAGAGAGATGATTGGATTCACCTGTAGGCCTCTATAAAACTCTGTGACTGAGAACAGGAGTGATCTGGACCAATACCTGCCTGGCAACAGCTGTTGGTTACCTCCAGAGAAACTTCCCCGTCCCTTTCTGAGAGCTGCCCAGCTCCTTCCCTTGTGGTGTTTTGTTTCCTGCAGTGCACATGGATCCGTGCAGTGCTAGACAGAGCCCCTGCACTGTGCTCTTAGAGCAACGTGGATCTTAGGCCAAGACATAGTCCTGGAGGGGACTGTGGGGTTCCCACTGTACAGTATAAATTTGATCTCATATGCTGCTTGTTATCTTTCAAAAAGCCCCATGATCGCTAAAATCTTCACCTGCTGGATATCTAATTTTCCACCATTCAGTCTCTTTGGCTCCATTTCACCTGCTAATTAAATTTTTCAGCCTTGATTTCACTTGCTGGGTCTTCTGGCTGTCTGCATCCATCCCCGAGCGTGAGTTTAGAAGGAAATAGGAGCCAGCTTTCACAGTAGTTTATTTCACTGTTATTTGCAACTCACTTGAGTTTCTCATTCCATGTTTATAACATTAGCAGAACCTTTCAAGTGAATTAGCTGCCTGCACAAAGGTACAAGATGTTTTATAGCCCCTCACTGACTTATATCTGACACTCAGATGTGAGCTGCTTTATTAGAAATGGGTTACAGAGATCTTGAGATACATTTGAAAGAAAGGGGATGGTAAGAAAAATTTTAGCTGCTTCTGTTCATAAGCTGTAATCCTGTCATGTCTTGTGCTTAGTGAGCTTCTGTTTTTCTTTTCCGTATATACCTAGTTTTCAACCTGCACATCGCTTCATTTTAGGGAAAGAGAAGCACTAAGCTGTCCTGGGCACCCTGTCTTTTGGAGCTGAATTGCATTGTGGTATTTTTGGGATTCAGAAGCCGAAAGCACTGGAGCAGAATCATCACTGTGACAGCCTTTTCACACTTCAGCAGCCCACATCTCCACTAAGCCAGTGTGGCATCTCTGTCTGTTGTCAAAAAAATGGGTGACAGTGCTGTCATCCTGCACAGTGCCAGCCCAAACCAAGGCCCAAGAAGGAGGAACAGTAAACTTTCTGCTTGCACGATCTATAGAAGTGACAGTTTCATTCACCCTTTCCTACCTACATCTCCCCTACCATATACCTTCAGTATTAGTCTGCTCGTAGATCCACTCACTGTCATGTCTGGTCCTCTGCCCTTCCAGCCTGCTCTGAATGAGGAAGCAGAGACAACTGCTGTTGCCCTGGGTCACTGATGCCCAGTCTCTACTGCCTTAGAGACCTGATCTCCCCTGATCCATTAACCCCTTTCTTTCTGTGCGCACAGACACTCCTTCAGAATCCAGGAGTCAGAATTACCTTTTTTTTGATTCCTTCCTGGATTGTATTTGACCTCTCATCTCAGCCATCCTCACTCCCTATTCATCTCACTTATATGGCTGCCACCTTTTTTTCTCTCTAGATATTCCCTTGTCTTGATTCTGAGCTCTGTATAGATCTGCCTTGTGCCTGTCCTTCCTCTCCTGCCTCATCCCCAGGCTCTACCCACTCTTCTCGCCTTTGCTCCTCCTCCTACTTGCACCATCATTTCTCTTGCAACTTTCCTCCTACGTTTGCTTGTTCTCAGGCATCTTCACTCTTTTTCAGATCCCTCTCATGAGCACTTTGTGTTGATAGCTTCTGCTCTCGGGATAGAACTTTCATTCCCTCCTCCTCATATGCCCTTCCTCAGCCCATACTTCAAAATATCAGCTCCTATGTGACTCATTTGCCATATAACATTTATTTTCTTTTGCTTGATTCCTCATTTCCCCTTTCCACCTCCTTCAATTGGCAAACAAAATTTTCTGCTTGGCATTAAACAAAATGACTTTAGGTATCAAACACTGAATTAAGGACAAATAAGCAGCATTCAAGGATCAGCAACACCATTTTGCAGAAAATCTCAGCAAGAACGTCAAAAAACAAAACAGGTTTTAGATATGAAATTATTGCAGATGTACAGTTGCCTGCACAGCAGCTGCTGCAGCATGGGTAGGCTCTTTGGCCTAATTCACTGGCAGGTTGCAACGTAGGGATGAGATGGCTGGACTGCTGCTGTCGTTTTTACTACTGCTATTACTTTCCACCTACGTACCTCTTCTCTATGCCTCTCCTCTTTCTCCAGATTTGAAGATGTGTGTGTCTCTCTCCCTTCAATCATATTATCTGTTGCTATTGCAACACACCAAGTCCAGGAAGCAGCAAATGCAGCAGTATTGCAGCAGTGGGAATTTGGGTGTATTAAGTTGCTGCTTTAGGAGGATTCCTGCCTGAAGAGTATGTGGTCTAGACTGTGGTCACTGTGTCTCCATGAAAAACAGACCTGGCTGACACAGTTTATACATGTATTATAGCCTTGTGATAGTAGCATGGAGCTCAGCACAAACCCAGTATTGCTCGTGTGCTGAAGTTAACTCTTGCGCTGCCTCCACTGCTCTGATAAGGATGTCCCAGGTATCTCATTCAATACTAGATTGGGTTCACCACCAGCATTAGTTCCCCTCCCATTATCATGGCAGCAGGAGCATCTTATTTCAGGTGAAGAATGAAGAAGTGTGCTTTCTAAGCTCATTGTCAATTAATAGCTTTGGTGTGTCTTTGTCCTTAGTACTCTTGCAGTCACTTGACCTTCCTTTAGTAAGAGGGAGCTGTTTCTTGACCACTAACCATATATGACCTGCATTCCAAGGAATGAGCCAGAGTATGGTTGTGGACAATAAGGGGTGTGTGTAGCTTTCCTTGGAAGAGTGTGGGCACCTGGGGATAAGTCTGCTGCTTCTGCTCATGCAGACCTGTGCACTGCCACTGCTGCTGCTCTCCTCACCCTTCTGCTTTGCTTTGGCTTCTCCCTCATGTCACAGTAGAGCGGAGCAGAGCTCAGGGCTTCGCTTCTCTCAGGGCACGAGGGGGATGCTAAGGTCTATTTAGAATCAAAAACACTGGGGAAAGTAAAGTGAATAAACATAGGAAGTGCTGTCAGTTCTTCCCACCAAAAATCTAGCAGAACAGAGTAAACTCTAATCAGCAATTCTGCTGGGTCAAAATAGAATTAAACAAGTTCATGGCCAAGTGAACCTCATTTATGAGACAATTCCTGAATGAGCCCAGGACCATTGGCTCTTACCACAGCTTAGGAGACAGGGCACTCTTATCTAGATGCAGTCCAAGTTTCATCATAGATATCAATGCCTGACCAATCTGTGAAAGCATCCAAAGTCCTTTTTTAGACTTGAAAAATATACATCTGCAGTTAACAGACCTGCCTAATTACAGCTTCCTCCTGAAGAAAAATAAATCATTTTCCCTATACTCAAGTCAAACCAGTTAGGGACTCAAATCAGACTCTGGGACCATTTCCAAATGATCCAGTTTGAAGTACAGAAAATGCTGGAATTTTGAGGCATTCGCTGTACAGACAGAAAAGGAAATGTCTTAATGAGATAGTCAAAGCAGCATGGTCTCTGGGATAGGGCACCAGATTGGGATTCAGGAAACCTAGGTTGTTATCACAGCTCTGCTATTGCTTCTTTGCCTTCGTGTGCTTTAGATTCCCTTCTAGCCATCTGTTTGTCTCACTTACTCAGAGCAATGTACCCAACCTTCCTGTACACATTTTGCTGGAGAAATTTGGTGATGTTCTACCTCTTGCTGTGCCTGATTCCTTCCTCTCTTCCCTTAGCCCAATGATGATCGTCACTCCTTCATCAGCCTCCTCTCAGAGGCAACAGCCATTTCTTCGTGCTCAAGTGGAAATTATTGTAGAATTAGCAACAATAGCAGTGCTGATCAGTGTCTCTTCCACAGCCAAGTGGACAAGTTACTAGGAGAAACAGCAGAGAGGTTTACCCAGGCAGTTTTGTGGAAGTGCTGGATCTCAGCATACCCGTGGGAACATTTGTTAATTCCTTCATATGTCCGTTGTTGACTCCCCTGACAGTTCAACCCTACAAAATATTTCCACTTTCCTGTCCTGGAGCATATTTATGTCCATAGCCATAAATGGGATGGAGAGATTTTGTTTTGATTGGAATCCCCTAATCATGGCATCATGACTGTCAGAGAAAATTAACGTAACACATTATTTGATTTTCTTTTCTAATGTTTTGTATTACTATCACTTTTAGACATCTTTCTGAGTGCATGTGCATGAGAATGTTCACATGAAATTGGGAAGGTCTTTGAGAAGCCTTGTAAAATTTCACAGAATTGTTTTATCAGCCTGACAGTCAATGCAATGAATTCAAACAGACAATATTTTTAAAGGCTCATAAAAAATAAAATTCCTCTGATTAGCTTATATCACATACATTTCCATTAGAGCAGAAAGGGCTTTGCATTGAACTTTAAGTGTTTTTGTCATGTCTCTAGGAACTTGCGCATACTCTAAATTCATTCCATTGTATGTAGTTTGAAACAAGGTCAAGACCACCTCAGTTCTCATTACTGTTGGCTGAGGATCTGTCTCCAGCATCTACTTTGACCATTTCTCCATAACTGTTAAATCTGCCAATAAGTCTCCACAGTCCAGGGACTCCAGCTACGACACGTGAATGAATCAGAGGCTGTTGGAATCAGGAACGGGGCCAAAGAGACTGTAGAGATAGCTATTATTTAAAGGTAATTGAGTGGAATAGGCAATGGAACAAGCTGGAGAAAAATAGAAGCCCCTCAGGATATCTACACTCTGCCTCTCAACCTGCAGCTGGGTCCCAGGTTCTTGGTTGAGTAAATCTGCTTTTCTGCTTCTCTCAAAAAAGCCTAAACTCTACTTCTTTCCCTTGCTAATGCAAAACTGTGTACTCTCAGCCATTCTAATGTGAGAAGGGCTTGAATCTGGGCTGTTTGGGCAGTTAAACATCTCACTGCACACAGGCACTGAGGAGCACTTCTAGTGAGAGCAACATTTTCATTACATCATAATGTGAACAAATGGGAATTTAGATACCTAGTTTTAGCTCTGATCACTCTTGCTGTGAGGAATTGACCTATGAGTCAGCATTAAGGCATTTATTTAATCATTTTTTAATACTTGCAAAAATTGTTCTGCACAATAGTAGCCTGTATGCATGATTCAATTCCCATTTCCCTTGCCCATCCCAACACCCAACCCGCCTTCATTTTCACCAGCACGTTCTCTTTTATTGTCTGCAGCAGCAGAATCCAGGCTGAGGTGAGATTGTGCTGTTTTGTGGGGGCTAAATCTTGCTTCAAGTGAATGGGCAGAACCAGAGAAGGACTTTGATATCAATTGGCTGCTTGTGGGCTAAAATAGAAAATACTGAAGATACAGTATTTTCTGTAAAATCATCAGACTGTGTGTTATAATCAGGACGCAGAGAAAGCAACAGAAGATTTTGCATGTTCCCATGAGTTATTGTCAGGTTATATAGGTTTTTGGTTAGAGCCAGGTACCTTTCATGATTCTACTGGTGATTCACTTAGCCCTTAGGTTTCTGTGCTGTGCTTTCTCCATCTGTAAAAGTGGATTATTTATAATCATTTCCCTATGTAAAAGCTTCCAGATCCACAGGAGAAAAAAGTTATAAAGGGCCTGTTCCCAAGTCCTCTGAAGACAACAGAAAGACCCTTATCAAAGACTGCAAGGCACTGAAAGCTCAGCAAAGGACTCGTTGTACAACTGCAATTAATGATTTGAGGGTTAACTCACAAATCCATAATAAAATATTTAGTCTCATGGTGCATTTTCTGTGGCAAATGGGTAGATACTATTTACAATACATTTTATCAACAGTAATTCTGAAAACATATTAGTTATCTTTGTTTTAGGTCTTAATGGAAGCATTTTATCATTTCAATTCTATGAAGATAGAATAAATAATATTTCCATCTGTAGTATAGAACATGCAGTGTTGCAAAATGTTTTCAGAAAGATTCAGGCCATTTTGGGATTATGTGATCACGGGTGTTACAATTCTGTAAGCATTACTTCTTCATTTACATTTTAATTTCTTCAGAAACATTATCTCTACTATCGATGTGAATATGGTGGGTCTTCTCTTAGACTGCCCTTTGGAATGTGCAAGGGAAAAGAAGGTGTCAGATTTCTTGTTGCACCAATAATCTCTTCATGGATCCTCACCTAAGCAAAATGCTAAGCGTGACCAAGGGGACAGGATCCAGAGTGTACAGAGGCTGCGGTTTGGAGGTCTCTGGATCAGAGTCAAAATATGAAGTACTTTTGTGATCCAGCCACTGTTTGAGAGTAAGATTTTTCATTGATCTTGAGTGAATACAGTGTCTGTCTTGTGCCCGTGAAGGTTACAGCAGAGTTAGATGCCTGGAATGAAGACCTGCTGAGACAAATGAATGATTTCAATACCGAAGACCTCACTCTGGCTGAGCAGCGTTTGCAGCGTCACACCGAGCGGAAGCTGGCCATGAACAACATGACCTTTGAAGTCATCCAGCAAGGGCAAGATTTACACCAGTACATCATGGAGGTCCAGGCTTCAGGTGAGTAATTTTGTCTCTATTTTACATGAGAAAAAAACAAAACCAAAGAAACACCACCCCCCCTCCCCTCAAATGCATATCAAGCAAAAATACCCCAATACATACCAAATACATCAGCTTTTAACATAAGTAACTATGGGCAATGCCTGTATCTCCACTCCCAGAACTGTTCTGCAGGTTTAGGGAATTGTTTGACTCAGGATTGTATGTCAAAAATTGCTGTTTCTTTGATACTGAAACTCCTTGAGGAAATAAAGCTGACTTTCAAGTTTCATTCAGAAAGTTTCACAGCTGCAGGGTGGAGTTTGTGATCAATTCCAAAGTGGATGGGGAGCAAGACAAGTTACACTAGTAGGTCTTTGTCCAGCTCAGAAACAATCACTGCAGCAGGTCATGAGTTACAGATACTTCAGTTGGCTGGTGAGACCTGGGTGAAGTCTAGTTGTTCTAGACTCCTAAGCTTGTTAACCTTTCTGCAGCTAGACTTTGTTGAGAGGCAAACTGATCAGATGTGCTGGCTTCATTCTCTGCAGACTTGAGTATCCTTTTCCTATGCCACGTTTCAGGGTGCAGACAAGCCCAAGGGAGAGAAAGAGAGGAGTGAGGGGAGAAAGAAGCTAATTATCCAAGAGCCCTCTGTGAGAGAATCAAAATACAAGAGCCTTGAAACCAATCATGAAATGGAACTCTTGTTTCTAGCCAGCTCTGATTGACATTATGTTGTATAAAAAGAGAATATGATAAACCATACTGGAATTTTCCTTTTCAGTGCGTGCTGGAAAGTTAAAGGTAGCAACTTAGATGTAAAAAAAAAACCCTTTTGGCATGTGCTCTTACCTGACAAACTTGATTCATGTTGATAGGGAGCCTGTCTGATACTTTTGCTCTGCTTCTCAGCAGTAGGATCCGATTTCTAAGACATCCTATGAATCAGAATTTTTATATCCTTGCATTTGGAAAAGGAATGTCATAATTCCGATTAATCACCGCGTAACGTCCTGAAGTGAATGTTGCTTGTAAAGTGTTTTAACCTTCTTAAATGTCTGGAAAGAGTGCAAAACAAGAGCAGTTCCTGTTCTTTCCTTCCAAATTTGTATTTTCAAAATAAAAAGAATTGTTATGGTTTTATTCTTTGGCAAACATTTTACCTCTAGACACCCACCTTTAAAAAAATCTGGCAATATTCGGTCTGATTTGGCAAACTGCACTCAGCAGAGGCTTAAGGACTTCTGCAAGAGTATGTTGTCAACTAGACAACCAGTGCATTGTGTGAACTGTGTGTGTGAGCTTCTGTGAGATCTGCCCACAATATGCCTGGGCCTGTACTTCAACTCCCTTACTTTTTGGGATAGAAAACTTGTCCTAATATATCAGTCAAGATGCTTGCTTTTTGGCCTTTCTTTTTTTCCCCCCATCTTGGAATAATCTTAATGTGAGTAGGAATCCATGGGAGGTAAAGAATATGATCCAGAGCAGAGCACAGTCAGGAGTCTCAGTGACTGATTTTTAGGAAAAAAAAAAAATCTGTTGGTCAAACAGAAACAACTTCTTCTGAATTGCAGACAAAAGATTAGCAATTAAATGAAGTGACTTCTAAAATGTTTTTATAAGCTTATCTAATATCACTCTGTATGAAGCCGACCCAATAAAAATCCATTCCTCCCAAAGGCAAGGCAGCAGAAGCCTCGTGGGGATGTAGAGTAGCTGTAGTTAATCAAAGGTAATGGTCATGTCTGCCATGTATGGAATGCTAAATGCTGGGAGAATGGCAAAATAAGGGAGAAAGATTGCTCTGGGGAGCCCACTGTTTCTTATTTCAATAAAGGACAGTTATACTTCATAAAAAATTCATTTAATTTTACTCCCTCTTCCTGAATCCTGTATCACAGCTGTTCAGTGCATAAGTTAAGGGACGATTGTTCTGACTGCCAGAGCTGCAAACTTGCAGGGGTTCTGGGAAATCAGCTGCTATTGCTGCTTCCTATTGTACAGTGTCACCACTGCTACAATCAAAACTCAGCTGTAGCAATAGAAGATAAAGCCAGAAAAGATGTGATTTGTTGGGAACAATCTAACCAACCAGCCACTCTTAATTGACCAAGTNTCAGATCTGGAAGTCAGATCATGTTTTCTGAAATCTTGCAGTACTTTCAAATTGTCTTCAAGTCTAACTAAAATCTATGTCCTTCAGGAATCAGTTACATTTAGTGAATATTATAACAGTATTCTCAAGAAGACTGGACTTTTTAATGAGCCAGCACTTTTATTTCAATGAACCTATCTTCTGTTTTTCCAGTGATTGTAGCTCTAGTTCTGATAGCAAAGCCAAATATATGGGCAAATACTCTTAGAAATGGGTATTGATTTTTGGATTTCTAACTTGATATTTTGAAGGATCCTGGTGTTTCCAAAAGTGGCAGCTTGGATATCTCCAAGAAATTGATTTCCTATGGAATGTTTAGGATCATAATTCAGCAGTGATTTAACACCTCGACCCAACCTGCAGGGATGACGCGTTCATGTAATTCATAAGCATAAGCATCTTAATCATCCTGCT
>VYZX01004744.1:187298-231003 GCA_013401335.1 Brachypteracias leptosomus | reverse complement strand
TGTCACCACTGCTACAATCAAAACTCAGCTGTAGCCATAGAAGATAAAGCCAGAAAAGATGTGATTTGTTGGGAACAATCTAACCAACCAGCCACTCTTAATTGACCAAGTTTCTTCCCTTCCCTCTAATTCTCTTTGAGCTTTATTCTTTTTATCATGTCACACAGGAAACTGATTCAATTCTGATCACTCTGGTGTTTGCCTTGGAGATCATTAAGCTAGTAAGTCTGTCAGATAAAGTTACATCCAAGTTTTTCCACACATGATGCCTTTTTCTCTTGGAAATCCTGTGCAAGTAGAAAAAGAAAGTTTTAGACTTTCACTCACGAGTTTTTCCATGTCTGATGCAGATTTGGAGCAATGTAGAGTGTCTGGAAATCCCTGTGCACGTTGTCATTTTGGTGACAATAAACCCAGTGGTCCCCATGATTCACTGTATCAGACTGTGCAGATATTCAGAGCATCTGTGCATGCAAGGCATCTATGCAAGTCCAGTGTTTCCAAAGCTCCATACACCTCAGAGTTATGTTCCTGTGATTCCTTCCACTACTCCAGCACGTGTGGGTGAGCCTGCTTTGGATTAGCCTGTTTTCACCATCAGAAAAAAATCCTTCAAGGAAATGTGTTTGGTTTTTTTTCATAGGGGATATGTCAGATCTGGAAGTCAGATCATGTTTTCTGAAATCTTGCAGTACTTTCAAATTGTCTTCAAGTCTAACTAAAATCTATGTCCTTCAGGAATCAGTTACATTTAGTGAATATTATAACAGTATTCTCAAGAAGACTGGACTTTTTAATGAGCCAGCACTTTTATTTCAATGAACCTATCTTCTGTTTTTCCAGTGATTTTAGCTCTAATTCTGATAGCAAAGCCAAATATATGGGCAAATACTCTTAGAAATGGGTATTGATTTTTGGATTTCTAACTTGATATTTTGAAGGATCCTGGTGTTTCCAAAAGTGGCAGCTTGGATATTTCCAAGAAATTGATTTCCTATGGAATGTTAAGGATCATAATTCAGCAGTGATTTAACACCTCGACCCAACCTGCAGGGATGACGCGTTCATGTAATTCATAAGCATAAGCATCTTAATCATCCTGCTACTAGGTCCTGAAAGGAGATACACTCTAATAGCTGATTAATTGATTGCACAGATTTATTTGAGTGTTAAAAGTCCATTTGCATTGTCAGTACCATCGTCATAATGAGCACCGCAGTTAGGAGTCACTCACAGTTTACAGAGCTATCTTTTTATATCTTGGGAGCAATTTGTCACACACAGAACACAGTGAAACACGCTGCAAAGCTGGTGTTGGGGAAAGTCACACAGTCCCTACCTGCCACATGGAAAATTCAAAGCCCTGTTGTTGCCTGGTTGTCAAGCAAACATCATTCAGGTCTTCTCCCAGCATTGCATTGCTTAAAAGGGAAACACAAATCTATTTTGTTTTGTTTGTGATGCCATTTTTAGTTAGTTATAACTAAGTTTATATTGCAAGGAAGAGGGTAGTAAACATCCTTGTCACAGGCTTTTAATAGTTCAGCCTAAGAACAGGTTCAAAGCAATTTCAAAAGAGCTTTGTGCAGGTCAAAAAGCAATACTCCTTTCTTACACTGAATAGTACCTCACATTGCAAACAGCTCAGGTGTAAGTAATGTATGGTTTGCAGGATGCCAGTTAGTGTGGCTCGGTACTCTTTTCTGTAATATTTTTTTTAAACATTTTCAATTCATTATCCTTCACTGGATACCTGCTGCACTGGCTGAGACATTATAAGGAAATGGCAACAAAGTTTAGTTTATCAGAAAATCAGCTGTGCTTTTCTATCTTAACAAAACACAATGCAAAGATAATATGTATGAAATTATTCTGGAAGCAAGGCTTTCTGTTTTGCAAACCAATCTTTGAGAAGAATAAGTGGTCTCACCGCATGCACCGTGGAATAAATCTGCATGACACATGACAAGCAAGAAAGGGCAGATCATTCATCATGGGGGAGCACAGGCTGCCCTTGGACAGCATCCCAGGCAGTTCACTGGTTGCTGCTGATGCGTTAGCACAATCAAAACCAGACCAGCTGAGTGTGCACGAAGGAAAACTGTGCTTTTAATATCCAGTAGGTGTGGTGAAGTCAAGCATACAAAAAGTCCTCATGTCCTGAGGATACAGAACCATATGCAGGCTAATTGTAGCAACAATGCCTGGTGTCTGGCAATTGAAAAGAACTTCACTCCCAAGAATAGAAACATGTATTAAATTTCCAGTTTTAAATTGGAAGCCAGGGGCCATTCCACTTTATTTGGTAATGAAGGAACTGGTTTGGTTTGTCTGGGAAAGGGAATAAGCCAATCACGTTCCATGTGCTTTTTCTGATAAAACCAGAAACCAGGAAAAAGGGGATAGGGTCAGTTATAAGGTCATATTTATTTTGTGTACTGTCCTCTGTAGATATCACTGTGAGAGAGAATGAAAGTCACAAGTCTCTGAGGAGGATAAAAGAGGAATAAAAGAGATCTAAATTGGTTTTAAAAGTAGCGTCCAAGCCTTTTGTACAGCAGCTTCTAATTAACACATTTATTTTTTAATATCCTGTTATTCCATGAAATCAAATGGCTTTGGAGAAAAGCATAGTGTTTTCTCAGCATTACTGCAATCTGATTATTTTTATATTAAGTTCCTGATCCTCCCTGTTTTGAGGCCAATGGCAGAAGTCCAGTAGCTCTTAATAAGGGAAGAGCCAGGACATTGTTATTTTATAATCACAGGATAACATCATATTTCCTCCAGGCCAAACTTTCACAGTTATACTGGTAATGCACCGATGTAATAAAGGAGATGTGAAACTCTGTGTTGTATTTCATGTAACCACTACACAAAAGGCTCATAGTGTCACAAGAAAACTCAGGAGACAGGAAGGGACTCAGGAGGTCTCATTTCAACCTCCTGATCAAGTCAGGCTCAGCTATGAAACCAGACCAGTTCAATCAGGGGTTTATCAATTTCATGCAGGATGCAAGGGGTGGGGAATGTGTTACTAAGCCACCTTTTCTCTCTGCTATGTGAGGATTGCATAAAAGTCAGTCTGTGGAATAATTCTGAATGAACTGCAAGTTGGTTTAAACTAAATTGTTAATGAACCTCTCAAGTGCCCAGAGGGAAAAAAGTTTGCACTGTGAAGTTCCACGCACTTGTAGCACTACTGTAGATCTGACAACTAGAGTTTGCTTCCTGTATTTCACTTCTCTGTTTTCTTCCTTGTCCTTTTTTCTCTTCTAAGGTCTTTTAAACATATATTTCTAAAGTATAAATTAATAAATTTTTGTGAGAAAAGGAGGTTTTCTCTATCTTTGTCTGATTTGATGTTCACGTAAGTTTTTGAGCAAGGCTGTGGTTAAATCATGTCCTGCTAGCCAGCTGCTGATGGGTGAGATGAGCAATGATCACCAGAGCAACACTACTTTGTAGAAAAATGTAGTGATGCAGAACAGGAAACTGGGAAATCCAAACATTACCTGTGAGAGACTTCAGCGAGAAAGAATTAATCCCAGAGTTGCAAATCAATGTGTTAGGCAGCAAAAAACCGTTGAAGCTTACATTTGTGCAACAACTGAAATTTCAAATAAGTGCAATGATCTCTCTCTCTCTGCATGTTGCAGGTATTGAGCTGATCTGCGAAAAAGACATTGATCTTGCAACACAGGTTCAAGAACTGCTGGAATTCCTTCATGAGAAACAGCATGAGCTGGAGCTGAACGCTGACCAAACTCACAAGAGGTTAGAGCAGTGCCTGCAGCTCCGGCACCTACAGGCTGAAGTCAAACAGGTGAGTTTTTAACCACACATAAGGGTCTTACGTGGGTTTTCAGCCATTTCATGCATACGAACTGCTAAGCCAGCTCCTGCCAGGTCACACACCTTTAGGTGGACAATCTTAATCCCCCTTTCCATAACAGTACCTTATTTGCTGACAGATTGCAGTGTGACCCTTTAAAAATAATGAAGGACTCTGATCCCTCTAGTGTGTGTCTGTTTGGCTTCATGAATAGTTGCAGGAGGTTTCTGCAGAATTGGCTCTGTAACTTTTCAACTGGAGAAGCTGCCTCAAACTCCATATCTTCTGGGAATATAATGATTTGACTTGGGATGCAGACTGAAGTTTTTGTGAAGAATTGGCCCAAAGCAAAGGATAATTGAGCTGCGAGGTCTAAGTATGACCTTACAGTAGTTTCACCTTTTCATTTATTGCTATGCATCTGTTGACCTGCAGGAATCTTTAGCATCATCTGGGTGAAATAAAAAATTCTGTCTGTGGTCTTTAGATCCTAGATTTTGTTTGGCCATCTTAGTATCAATACATTGCCTTTCTTCCAGATTTCATCCTACTGTAGGCAGCTGTGGTCTGCCTCACTGGGTTTCCCTGATACTTAATTTAGAAGCCTCACATTTCTTTGTTTTCTTTTGCTACACAGGATAACACTACATTCCCTGCCTCCTAATCCACAGGTGACTGCACACTTCAGTGTATATCTGGATTTCAATAGAATGGTCTTGGTTTCATTAGGAAAACCAGGAACATTTTTCCAGACATGTGGAATATTCAGGTTTCCATTTTACCAGTACAAATGGGGGGGAAACATTTGTGGATTTTTTTCCAAATAGTACAAGATGTTAATGAAAAAGATTTGCTTCTTTATTTACTAAAAATATTTATATACATGTATATACTGACTGCTCAGTACATATGATCATAGTTATTCCTTCTTCAAAAGTGACTATTTGAATGATGCTTTATCTGAATTGTTTTATTTATTATCATTGCTGGCAAAAAATCTTTCATTGTCAGACAACTCACAAGTGAGCAGCTGGTGGCACCAACACCAGTGCATACATTTTCTTTCAAAGTCCACTTTCATGTGAATATTTTACAACCCTAAATGAAAATAACATAGAACTCTCCTAAATTTGTATTTTGAAAATGTAGTCGTGTAGCATTTGTGGTAGTTGAAGGCCAACTCCTCATGAAGCTCCAGGGCTTTATAGAGTGCTTTGGCTTTCTTCTGGGGAAGATACACTGTGTATCTTTTTCCCATAAGTTCCTGAAGCATCTTACACAAAACTTAGCTAAGCTTGGAGTTTTGTGTGGTATACTCATCATGAAGAGGGGCCATTTTAACTTATGACAGAAAATAGAGAGAATATGTGTAGCAGAAATGCTAAGGAAGCAGGTTATGGCTGATAGTGTCACTAGCCCACTTGACCAGGATGAAGTGCCAGTCAGTCAGCCCTGTGGCTGCTCCCGGAGCTGTACAGTGGCAGTGCAGCACTCTCTGTAGGTACCTGATGTTACTTGCCTCATCATCAAGTATCTGCTGGGCTTTAACTGTTTTACAAACCAAAATTTAACCAAAGGAAATGGTTTTAGGACTAAACTGTCTATTACTGTGAGAGGAGAATGGCTTCCATGAATTAGTATTTCCTTAACAGAGCTTGGGACCATCAGAGTCTTCATTGCAGTGTGACCTTTCAGCAAACCAGTAGAGAAGAATAATTTTATTTGTTCAGCTGAATACTAAGAACTCCTTTGCTTATTAACCTATAAATTACCACAGCTACAGTTCCCCTTAGAAAGAGACAAGTTAAAATATATCTATGCCCTATCTATTTGGATTCCTGTAGATGAGTCATATTCCCAACCATTTAGTGAAATTGAGAAATATATTGATTTTGGCTTGTAGCTCATCTCCAGTCTGGTCCAGGTTTCCTTCACTTTCATTTTAGTGAGACAATGTGTGATCTCATTACCAAATTGCTCTAACTCTTGTGAATCAGTTGAGATGTGGTTGCTGTTAGACACCTACTGTAGCTATGTTAAGTTCTGCTGACATAGTAAAATTGGTCAAGGCTGCTACATGTACATGTGTTTGCATTCTGATATAATGGCTCATGGAAATACAAAGTCTTTTAGCTGTCTCTATCTATTTAAGTCTCATTTACCAGGGATTTCTGCTTTATATCATATGCACCAAGGATTCGAATGCCAAGACAATGAATCAAAGTTTGGGGCCATTAAAGCGGAACAATTCCAAATGAGATGTTCTGTGAACTGCTTTAGAGTGGAAACAGTATAGATCAGTGATTTGCAAACTCTTTGTTATTAAGAAAGATCCTGCCCAAGACTGATTTCCCCTCATTTGAATCCTGCTCATTTCTGACAGAAACTACAGAGCTTGGATTGCTCACATAAAAATAATAGCAGAATAGAATTGTGGAGATCAGTTTAAAAAACAAACTTTCTAACACTGTGCTTGCAGCTGTTTGGCTTCCTTATCCCCTTATTTTATCTTTGTATGTTTTATTTTGTTTTTTGTAAGTGTTGAACTTGACCTAATTTACTCCCAGCTATCCTCACAGTCTTCTACTCCACTTAACTTCCCAGATTGTTTTGAAGTGTATTTATTCCTTTTCATGTCTCTGTTATCCATCCACTTTTGCTGTTTGGCATTAGATTTCCTCCCAGATGAATATGCCCAAAGGACACAGTTTTTTTCCAATCTAACATCAGAGAGCTCCCGGAAACCTGAAGCAGTTTTGAACATGGTGGAAATTACCAGAAGGTGTCCTTGCTGGTGGTTGTGTCTGTGGTAGTAAGAGCTTCTCAAAGAAGCTGCAAAGAATCCAGAGATGCAAAAGATCCACTTACATTGTTTGCCTTATAAACTTCAAAATCTTTTCCAACATATCTGGGCGGGTATCATTAGCAAGGCCTTAAGTCTCTTTTAGAAACATTGACTGAACTAAACTGACTAAACATCTGACTAAACTAAACCAGCAGACAGGAACACTACGTGACATGGAGCTCTCATTTCTTAAGGATGCCTGCACAAGGGGTGCCTCACTTTTTATTTTTCCTGTACTATCTGATTCTGTTCTCAGTAAAGATGGCATGGTTTTGAGGTAAAAATTTTAGAAGACCTTGGTACTGTTCTTTAATTGCAGAGGGGGCATATACAGAAATGTAGCCTGTTTTAAGCAAATTGAACTCAAAGGTGGGAGTTTGTTTCAGAACTGTGGTGGTTGCCATGCTGGACAACCCATGCCTTGAAGTGAAGTTACTCTTCAGTGGTGAGTGGCTTTTATCTAAGACGCTGTCAGTGTGCTTCTGCTTCTCCATTATAAAAAAAAAATGATTATGGTTTTTAAGAGAGTCTTTGGAGATTTATTTAACTCCAGAATTATTTAATCACTGCTTCTACAAAGTTGATAAAATCTATAATTTGTAGGAAATTACTGTTTAAAGCCATCTTTTGCAGTTTGCCTCTCTGCACATTGCCAGATAATGGTGAATCTATTAATCAGAGAGGCATCTTGGTGCTGTATTAGCAGCTTCTATATATATTTTAATTAAAAGGTATTAAGCACCATATAAGTAAGACACAATTTGTGAGCAGGTCTTGTAAACCAGATACGAATGTGTAACTGCTCTCTTCCAAGCATTTCACAGTCTGCTTCCAAACCAGTGACACAGTGAAAGGCTCTACAGGTGACTGGTTTGTGCACTTAGACTTAGGAAGCTTTGGGTATGCAACTAGAATTATTTTCTTACCATATGTAATGACACATACATGAAAAAAGAGTGAAAAAAGTAAGGGAAAAAACATTACTATTGAAAAAGTTGGTGCAGGAAGGAGGGACACAACTCAGGAGTAGCAGTAGCCTTGGTCAAGAAGAGTGCTGTGAGTACTGCTGACAGGATACAGTCCATCAAAGCCTGACCTGGGCTGCTTTACCTTGAATACTTCTGAGTCAACAAGACAGAGCAGTGTACACTTACTGTTCCCACCAGAGGAAACCTGGCTGGTTGGAGTTGTAGGGTCCCTCTTCCTCCTTACTCAACCTTATTGCCTATTAGCTTTCATTNATATATATTTATTTATTTATTTTACTATTTAGAGAATCATATATTTGTATGAAATCTATGTTCAAACCTCTGTGGCAGGTTTTGAAAATTTCAGCTCAAATGAAAACTGCTCCCAAGAGGACCCTGTCACACCCTGATTGCATTGTTTAAAAAAAAAAAGGCTGCTGCATTTTTAGCATACACTCTAAATGTCCCAAGCCTGGATATGTCATGGTATATAAAATGTGAAAGCATGTCTTGATTTATGATGTCCTCACTTCAGGTCTTTCCCAGATA
Organism: Brachypteracias leptosomus; assembly: GCA_013401335.1. Taxonomy (NCBI): domain Eukaryota; kingdom Metazoa; phylum Chordata; class Aves; order Coraciiformes; family Brachypteraciidae; genus Brachypteracias; species Brachypteracias leptosomus. The sequence continues at coordinate 222,806 of VYZX01004744.1, read as the reverse complement.
CTGTGATCTTTTGGTTACTCCAGCTTTTGGTACTGTGTAGTCAGTAATAATGTAGCTTGCTTGTATGATGGATTATAGAAAATGCCAGCCAAAAAGATTGCCTTATGATAACCCGATTTTTTTCCCTTTAAATCTGTGTTGCATTTCCCACAGGAACAATAACACCTGCTGATGAAAGAGAGAAAGGTGACAAATGAAATCTTCCACACTGTTGTACTGAGCAGAATGTAATTTTCTGCAAATTAGGGTCAGCTACATGTGTAGATGGCTCCCCTTTCTTTCTCCTAGGGAAAAGTCATTTTCCTACCCTAGAGGGAACTGAATGGCTATAACTAGGGTGATACATGATGTAGGGATAAAGACCAAAGCAACAGAAAATCCCTATTTCTTTCAGGCAATTTAATGGATCACTTGGAGAAAATTATGGCACAAAAGGGAAATTACTATGTAGAATATTGCAGCAAAGTCTATTTTGGAGCTTTGTAAATCACGAGCTATATTTAGGACAGTGATTGGGCAGTCAGGATTTCCTGTGCATCTGTGAATTGAATTCAGCAACTTTTTGGCTTTATTGGAATAATTTGACACCCACACAGGTAGAAAATAGACTTTGAGACAGCACAGCAAAGAACTTGCACGTGTGTTCTGGGTGCTAATTTTCCAAACACGTGTCTTAAAATAGCTGAAAATATTGCTGTTTAAATGAATAAATACAAGCTTGACAGATTAATTATGAGTATTTAGGATTTGATTCTGCAGTCATTACAGCATGAGTTGCATGTCTACAAATAATCTGAATATCCCTGAAGTAAAGCTACTTGATGACTAAATGTAACATGCAAGACCTGGAATTTCTTCCTAGCTCCGCATGCAGGTGGAAGCTCCAACTGCATCTTAACTCCATGACACCAACTGTGTCTTCTCCCTCCTCACATCTAAGCTCTCACTTTGTGTGAAACACAGGCAAGTGGAGCAGAAAGGAGTTGCAAGGTCCGTGATTCTAGTTGGAAACTTGAAAAAGAGAGATGTGTATGTTTAATTTCAAATCTCCCTCCTTAACATTCGTGGCTGTGCCCTGGGGTATTTGCATGGGGGGACATTCATTTTTGTGATCAAACCTTGAAAATGAAAGCACTTTGCTATCCGAATATCCATGTCAATACTTTGGGAGCTTAATTCTTCAAGCAATAACTGCTTCAATAAGATCTTTGCCCTTTTAAAATTTATGTCATTAATGCCCTATTCTAGTGTTTCTTTCTGCTCACTGATTCAGCCCGAGACCACACTGGGCAAAGTACCTTTTTGTAAGTCAGGCTGAAGCATTTTCTGATTGGTGACGACATGAACCTTTGTACTGAAGCAGCCTTTCCATAAAGCACATGCTTTCTTCACAGGTGCTTGGCTGGATCAGGAATGGTGAATCCATGCTGAATGCAAGCCTTGTCAATGCAAGCTCCCTCTCCGAAGCTGAGCAGCTCCAGCGAGAGCATGAGCAGTTCCAGCTGGCCATAGAGGTAACAGAAATAAGTTAACTTTGTTTCTCCTTCCCAGGTGAACATCATACAAAAGGTTATCTCTTGGGCGTCAATTGTTGCTTGCTTGATGGAAGGGAAGGAATGATAAAGCTATCATTAAGCTCGTGATGCAGCCAGAGGTTAATTGTGAAATAAATGATTATCTGCAGCTAATTCTTCTGCTGTCAGATATCAGCCTTTCTATTCTTGAAAATGACACACATCTTCCATAATTCCTTTGGTAAAAAAATAAGAAGATTAAAATTCAGAAAGTGATCTGAAAATGGGAGAAGTCTGTGAACTCAGTTTCTTCCTATGTCTGTGATTTGCAGAAAATTTCACAGCATTTATTTATGGACATCTTTGTTGTTAGATAATGCTCTCACGTGAAATCTTTGTTTCATTCAACTCTTCAACAGAAGAATAGACATTCATTCAAACCCATATTCTCTAATAACTTTGAAGAAGAAGCAAGAGGGGCAATTTTTAAGAATTGTCTATTAAGCTGAGCTTTTGCCCCTGCTTGCCCTAGAGTAACACATCTTTGACCTCCTCTGAGCTGCTTTCCTTTGAATGAGAAGGTAGTGGAGGGCTATGGACTCCCCTGAGTAGGGCACTACAAGACTCATAGTTAGGCTCAGGACTTTGTACACCTCTGTCATTATGAGCAAACCCTGCACTCACAAGGGCGCACTTGCTCTGGTTGCTGGAAAGGGGTTCCATTGCTTACTCCTATTCCTGCTTAACAAGGTGTATATTCTTCCCAGATTATGTTAATTGATGGGTTTTTACAGAGCAAAGAACATACTGGAAAATCCCATTCTGTGGTTTATATGTACTTGAAAATAAACCAAACTATCCCAAACTTTAAACTATGAAAATGATATTTCCATAATGGAGATTTGAAGAGGTGCCTGATTTAGCGGGGAGGGGTGTGAGGGGCTGTGGGAAATGTCTTTGTGTATTCTGGTAAACTTTAAATAACTCATTACATTATAGTGTTGCTAGTAAGTATGGAGTTTGAATCTCAGCTAATGACCTGTTTTGATCCAGCTCCACTCACACAAAGGAAGGAGCAGCTGTTGCAGCTCCTAAGGGAAAAGGAAGAAGTTTTCTATCAATTCTGTATGAGCTGGCTGGTACCAAGCTGTGCTGACCACATCTTGGCAGCTGTCACCAGACAGCAGTGGGGAACAAGACACCCACTGGCTGTGTAATCACAGCTTGCTGTCATTGGGGAAGTGCTTGTATTTGGTGGGAAATACAAATCACAGAGGGAGAAAAGGGTTATGCCACAGTAAGGGGAAAAGAAGTTTTCAAAGGGAGAAAACACTAGATTAAATATTTAAAGCATTTAAATTCCCTCAATATGGGGAAGAGATCAGCAAAGCACACAGGGCAGACTGTTCTCTAAAGGCATTCTAGATGTGGAATTGATTTTCAGTTGAAATCCTTTAAAGTCTATTTAAAACAAGTATTACAATTTTAACATCAGTAAAGCAGCTGGATATTAAATTTAACCAGTTGGTCTTGAACATCTTCCTAAATGTTTCTGCCAAGTATTAATCCTTCTTTTTTGCTAATAGCTTTCTCTACATTGCATTATTCATCAGCGTATTACCAGATGATTTCAAGCTTCTTTCCAGGTTCAAGGATTAGATCATAAAAGTATCACATGAGAATTTATCAGCAGCAGTTACAAATGGAATGCAGAACAGAGGAGTCTTTGGGAGATTTTAGGGCTTCTGTTCAGAAAATTAAAATCAAATATTGGACTAAGCCTGAATGCAGTTACTCAGGAGGCTGTGAAGGGCCAGGAGCTATTTTCCTCTCAGCCGCCCACAGAGGAAGGTGTAACCACCACTTGGTTGCTCTGAGAGGAGCTGTTGTAGGCTGGGGATAGGGAAGATAATTCAGTCCTGCCTGTAAAGTGGCTACTGAGTAAATTGGAGAAGGGTGACAAAAATGGCTTGACACTCCCCAGCTCTGTCTTTAAAAGTAGTACAGTGTAGGTCCAATATGAGTGAACTGGCTTTCAGAAAAGTATCTTGTAAGGGCTGATATTTGTGATACAGCTGATGTAATTTAGTAAGGCATCTTCATGTCTTCTGGGGTTGGTGTTTTGTATCCTGCAGACAGGACAATTACACACATGAGTAAAGCTGCTGATGCCAGCAAACTGCCTGGCAAGAGTCAAATTAGGGTGATTAGACCCATAGTTCGTTGACTCCTTGGTGTTTGCCCTTATATCTGCATGTTGTGTGGGATACAGTCCCAGCACTGAGTCCGGGCTGGGTGGGAGCTGGGTGCAGCTGCTGCCTGCACTGGGGTTGTCAAATGCCCAAGGGCCAGTAGCTGATCAGTGGAGCTAACTCATGTTAGCCAATGCTTGCTTGTCCCAGGCTTTAATAACATGTTGCAAATGGATGTGAATAATTGAAACTAGAATGCTTTGTAGAAAGTAACTGTTAACTGAAAATAACTCTCTAAAAATGTTTCACTCTCTCGCATCTCCATGCTCATGCCTCGCTTCACCTTCCTACCATATATCTGCCACATCTATACAACCTCTCTTTCCTCCCCTCATACACAGTCCCTCTTTCATGCCACTTCCTTACAGAAGACACACCAGAGTGCCCTGCAGGTCCAGCAGAAAGCCGAAGTGTTGCTCCAGGCTGGGCATTATGATGCTGATGCAATCAGAGAGTGCGCTGAAAAGGTGGCCCTGCACTGGCAGCAGCTGATGCTGAAGATGGAGGACAGGCTCAAACTTGTCAATGCCTCGGTAGCCTTCTATAAAACCTCTGAGCAGGTGAGCTGAACAGTATCAGATCTGTGCCATAGCATATTGCTACAGCCTGGGATTTAGCTCCCAGTGTACAGTGCAAAGGTCTTGCCTCTCACCAAAATGAGTGCAGGGTGTTGAACTGCTCCAAATTACTGCTCTGCTTATACCACTAAGTAGTGCTCATTCTTCTCCCTTTATCTTGAGTAATCCCCAAAGTAGGGAGAGTGTGGCTTCAGTCAGCCCTACTTGCCCTTAAAAGCTGCTCTTACTTGTGTTTGTATGTCAGCATCCACATATTAGGTGCATATAAATCTGTCTGTCACCTGAACAGGGCCAGTGTTGAGCCCTTGGGTGACTCCCAGCTGGTAAACACCAATGTGAGTGCACTCCATGATGCTGCAGTGCTGGCAGGGGTGGGTTTTCTGCTCTGACCCTGAGTGCAGAGGGTCTTCTGCCAGCAAGGGATCCCACAGCACTGGCAAAATTAACTAAAGGGACATTTGCTCCATGTGCATAGCAATGCTATGCCATACATGGAAACCAAAGTTTGAACTGGTCAAAATTGTTTCTTTGACAAGTATTGCAAAAAACCCCAAATAAAAAACTAAATTTAAAAAGTCAGCAGTTTGCAATAACTTTAAGAGGAAAGTTTTCAGTGAAGCAGTGTTTGTTTTGTTGGTTTTTTTAATTGTCCACTTTCCAAGAAGGAAGAGTTTCTGAAATCCCACCATTTTAATTTCAAGTTCTCATTATATTGATTTTGAGGAATATAAATCTGCTTTTCCTTGAGAACTGCTTGCAATTAATTACTTGTTATTTTGTGAGCAGTACTAGCCAGTGTTTTCACCAGTAGTTAAACACCACCATGCCAAAAAAGATGCCAAGATATGAAGGGATTTCTCTTAAGTCTATGTGCAACAGACAATTACAGCAGTAACTATTTATATGTTGACACAACTTTACTTCATTCCATGTGTCTATGCATTGCAAAGCACTTTCCAGTTGGCTGCTGGTACGGTGGGATTATTCATCCCTTGCACAGAGAGGTGCCATTTATGCTGTAGTCAGTGGGAATTACTCTCGTAGTATGGCTACTCAAAGAGCCTTCCCTTTGTGGCAGCAAGGACATTACAGGAACCTGTGGTTTGATACAAAAGGCAGCAGTGATTTCCATTAAATTTTCTAATGTTATTATCACAGAATTCCTCAATTAGAGAACCAGGCATGGGAAGTTTTTTAGCACAACTAAATACATCATTAGGGAAAGAGATTATTTTTTCCTTAACATCAAGGCTGTAGATGGTCCTTGGGCCACTTTTTGATGTCATTTGTTTAGTGCATTTTTAAGATTGTTTAGGATGAATTCATTCCTTATAATTAATGTATTTCTAATGTATGAAGAGTTTCAAACAGATTTACAGTCCCTGATGCATTCAAGATTGAAATGAATTACTGCTGGTGGAGGATTGTGAGCAATGAAAACCATTAAGGGATTCATTAGTGCTTTAGACAGTCAGATGTGCTGGCCAAAATACTCATAGCCAGTCATTTATCAACTCCGTCTCTCTTCCTGTTTCCAAGTCACAGACAAGACTACTGCAGTGCCCACCAGTTCATTCATTAGTTGTGTCTATTCAGCAAATGTTAGGGCAGAGACCATTTAGTCTTTGAATACTCATAAACTCACTGCTGCAAGCAGTCTGTTGTCTTCTCTTGGGCTGCACGACTGATCTGTGGTCCTTAACAGTCTGCTCCCTGCCTGGATGACAGTCCATTGAGTAATTTACTGGATCCTGAATTCTTTGAATATCTAGAAAAAACAGGTAAAAGGGTGGAGAGACTGTCACAGCCAGCCAAACTTTTTCCTGCCTGTCTTCCCCAAGCATACTATATTCTTGATGTAACTGGTGGAGCCCTGGCTTTTAAATAATTCAGTTTCTCTCTGACTTGTTCAGCAGCCCACTTTATATTAATTTCTGTTGTTAACTTAACAGAGAGGTGATATTTGCATGTGCAGGGACCATCTTTTCCAGAAACATGTGGATCTCAGGCAGTCCATTTTACTTTCATTTTTTAAGTCACTGAAGCCCAGTCGAGTGCCAAAGTTTTCAAGAAGTAAAATGGAAATGCTTTTCTGTTCCTAAATAACACATGGGGCCCTTGCTCTCCAGTAAATGTTTGAGAGTGAATGATGGTATCCATCCAAGTGACAAGATCATTGCAGATTGTCAAAAACACAAGGTCCTAGAACAGCCTGGCAGCAAGAAAAGTTGATCAGTTCACCTCAGCTCACCAGTTTTAAAATGGAGTTTGATGTGTTCATGAATAGAGTTATATGGAAATGGCTTGAGGTAGCAAGGAGAATTGGTGGGTGATGCTGGAGTCTCTTCCAGACTATGCTCTTAATCATGTGGATTCCTCAGAGTTATAACTGCTCATATAAAAGTTGCAGGAGTGAGCAAGAAGAGAGTGAATATGGTTAGCTGGACCCCTAGTAAGAACTGACCAGATTATAAGTAATCTCAGCAGTGGAGTGTGTAGCAAGAGCCCTCTGGGAGAGAAGAGGAAAGTTCCAAATGTTCTGGAAAACTTTTCCAGTTTTTCAGTGTCTGCACAGGCCATTGAGAGTATTCTCAGGATCTGCAATGCAAAATACTCAGCCTTGTCTGAGGCCACTGCACACACAATTTTCAGACTGTGCTGGTTTCTTGACCTCAATCCCATTATTCTACCAAGATAGAAGATATGTATGAAAGCCCTGTACAGTGGAACACCTGCATCCACCTAAGGTGTGACACTGATTTAGTGTCTATTGGTTTCCATCAGTCTTTACAAAAGCTGTACAGGGAGCAACTAACACGCAGCTGAAGAGAATTAATTCCAGCTTCAGACTTTGTTTCAGGAAAGTATTTAAGCATGTGTTTTCCTTTAAGTATGTGCTAAGTCCCTTGACTTCAGTAGGATTTAAACACATCTAAAGTACCCTTCCGGAATAGGGATTGTTTCCTGAATGATCCACTGGGGCTGGACTGAACCCTGCCTTGATTCAACCTTTTGAGCTTCACCCCCATTATCCATTGGAAGAGAAGAAGGATTTATCACCCTTAAACCAGATGAATTGCATCCCAAACAGTAGAGATCCCTATGGATAGTAAGAACAGCTAGATCATTCTGTCCAGGACCTGTTTCGTACTCAGTTCCTCCATGCCATGGCCCATACTCCAAAACACTTAGATTTGAAAAGTCATTAGTCATAGACTTTTACTGAATATGTTCCTCTTGATCATGATTGTAGACAACTGATTTGTTCTATGGGCATGTTTCAGGTGTGCAGTGTGTTAGAGAGTTTGGAGCAAGAATATAGACGGGATGAAGACTGGTGTGGAGGTCGAGATAAACTTGGACCAGCAGCTGAGATAGACCACGTCATCCCTCTGATCAGCAAACATCTGGAACAGAAGGAAGCTTTTCTCAAGGTGTCATTTTACTTCCCTAATAAATCAGGAAAACTCCCTATTAATTAGTTCAGAGCAGTGTTGGTGAATTTGAGAGGAAGCTCTGAGATGTAATTCCAGTTCAGCTACTGACAGGCCAATACAAACCCTAGACCTGACTCACACTCTTACAGTAGGGCTAATAAGTATTACCATCCATGCATATCTTGGGGAGATGTCATTAGGTCCAATCAGGTGGTATTTGCATTGTACTTGGGGGGTGTTAGTAGTTGTGATGCTGTAACATTCAAATTCTCAAATTTACAAATAAATGTAAATTATAAATGACAGATATTATAGGACATTTTGGTGTTTGCTTATACAAACCTTCCAGCATTTAAAATTCTGTCCTCCAAACCAGTAACTGAAGAGCTACTAACAACTGAAGCAATTGTATCTCTGCAGGGCAGCACCAGGATGGAGACAGAGATTTCCTCCTACCTTCCAGGTGCTGCCTTGTAAGAATAGTGGAGCTGACAGGCTGACAAGTCAACTGACAGCCAGCCTCCTACCTTCCACTAAAACTGATATAAAACATGAAGCTACACTTGCAGGCAAGGCTTGAGAAATTATGCCTCTAGACTGAAATGAGTATTTTTCTTGAGAGATAGGATAGCTTTAGTTAGATTGAAAACGTGTGATATACTAGCTCTTTACGACCAGTTGTTTTATTATTGTCATTAATTTGCCTTAATATATGAAATCATCCACTATATTCAAAATGACTCATGTTTTAATAGATTTATGAGGCTGTTAGTTTGTTAGTTGAGTTTATTATTAACTGAGGCTGTCATGTTCCTGGATGAAAGAGGACTTTTCCCTGCAAAATAAGCAGAGAATTCCCTTGGGTGCCCTTTGCTTTCTTTGCCCATCTTTACTGACTCTTTTGGTGGGGGCTGTTTTTCTCAGGCCTGTACACTGGCACGAAGGAACGCCGAGGTGTTCCTCAAGTACATCCACAGGAACAATGTCAGCATGCCTGGAGTAGCAAGCCATACGAGGGGACCCGAGCAGCAAGTGAAAGGTTGGTGCAATGACAGCTTTGAAGGTTTTGTTTGCTTCCCTCTCTGCTGTGTGGTCATTCTAAAGTTTATGAACATGCTGAGAAGGCACCATAAGTTTTGCCATCTGCTGTCACTAACATGGTACATTTGCCTGACACCTTTAGCAGTGGTAGTGAGGCCTCTCAGAAAGTGATCCCTCCTCTGCTAGGCATGAGGTCTTATCTAGAACCCTGCTGTTGCAAGTGGTGGTGGGAGAAAAGGAAAGAGATTTGAAACATGGGCTCTCTCTGGCTTCTCTTGTCAGGAGAATCCATGGGAGCAACACTGTGCCATCCCCCATCATGTAGGTTGTCAGCTGAGATGATGATCAGATACTATTTTGCCTTAATATCTAAAAATGCATAAACAAGTAAGCACATATCAAATATAAGGTCTAGATGCATCCTGTTGCCACTGAGCACTAGAAAGCAGTGGACCCCAAACTTGTTTGTCCCTAGGATGGATCTGCTTTTTTTTGTCATTGGAATCCTCTTTGGTGTCCTACCACAGCAAAAGTATCTGCCTGTAGTTACTTTCCTTTGGTCAAAAGAGCATTATTTACAATCAGATGACACATCTGAGATGTTTCAAGTGTTTCCACTCCTCTGCCTAATTAAACAGTTGTTAATCTGTGCCTAGCAATGTTGCAGTGTACTGATAAGAATGAGCAAAGTGACTCTGCAGAAATAAGCCATTTTTGTTATTATTAATGGCTTTCTTACATGCCACAGAAAGCTACAGGTTAAAAGCAGTGCAGTCACTATATATGTGGGAGGGATGAGAACTTTGGTTGTACACAGAAGATGAAAATGGTGCTACTGAAGAGATTATTTTCCTTTCTTTCTTTCAATACAAATTCTTCAATATTAACAGGACTTTGTTCAACTTTCCCCCACTGTTATTTCAAATGCTTGTTATTGTTGTGGACTTTTCGTCCCCTACAGTTGAAAATAATGGGAAAATCAATTAAACCCTGACTCAGCAAGCCCTTAAATATGCACTTGATATAAGCTTGTGAGTGTTCCTCACTGAGCTTGTTTGAAATGAATCACTTATATAAAAAACAGCTTGTGTATTAGTCTTTTTCTAAGCCAAACATGTAATTCTTATGCTTGGTGACTAGCCTCAGAAAATCTTTAAAGTGGATGCTTCAGAATAAAAGCAGCATTTAGTAGGATGCTTATTGTGTTTACAAAGTCATTAATACAGAAGAAAAATGTTTTTATTTTGGCATAAACTGTTTATACAGAGGCCTGACCTAGAGCACATGTGACAAGCTTTGGGTTCTTTTGGTCATTTGAAGTTCCCATTGTCTTCAGCAGGGCCTGGGCTTGCAAATAACTTCAGTATGACAATTTTTTTACCATAATTATTATCATGCTTGTAAATGGGGAGGGATAATCCAAATCTGTTTGCTGCCACCAGCGTTAATACCTAAGCAATGAATATCAGCACATTCAGAAAGGCCTTAGGGTGATAGAGGTTGTTAACAGGTGCTGTAGATGATCCTGTCACTGTAAGTGATTGAGAAGCCAGACTTGATGTTAAAAAAAGTTAGACTCGATACTATCAAAGGGTGTAGCTGCTGCCCGGGCTGTGAGTGCCTGAGCCCCCTCTTGTGGATGTTCCTCTAGGAGGCTGGGGCAGGAGGGCTCCTGGAGCTCCACGCCCAGGCAGGGCTGGGATGAGCCACCCTGCTGCCAGCTACACATGGCGTGGCTCGGGTTAAATAGAGAAACTCACGTTTAACTAAGGTTTCTGTTAGTGATATACTATAAATCTCTTGTGCTCTCTCTACATGTAATCTTTTCAGTTAAACTCATGATACTTTTTAGAGTTAAATCACACTCTTTTATCAAATTGATGCAGTCTGGCCAAGAACTTGGGTTCTGAAGGAGAGCTTGTATGTTCTAGAGTCAAGGACTAGCAGGTCCCCTGCCAGTCTCTTCCTGAGTCTGGGTGTCTGTCACATCCCCATCACACAGAGAACACTTTAGAGGACCAGTACCAGGCATCAACAGTAACTATATGGGGAGCACACAGAGGTTCCCAGGCAGCACAGCTACATTACCAGGTATGTCAAACTGCTGGCTCAGGTCTGAATTAAATTCAGTCATGACCAGAGCTCTGCGTGGGGCAATAGACTTTGGTGCCAAGTGCTGGGTAGCCTGTGGCCAGAGCAACAGACAAGGCAATAAAAGGACAACTTCTCCTATGTCAGCCAGTACAAAACTCCTGAAATGAGCAACAGAAGAGACCAAAAGGACTAGATATCGCTAGATAAATCCCAAACTCTGTTCTAGACTCTTCTCCCTGCAACTGCACTTTTTTTTGTGTTGGTTTCTTTTTGGTTTTTTGAGGTCTTTGTCTTTACGGTTTTTTCTTAAAAACAGCCTCATTGAATCAGTGCTTTTTTTTTTTAAGAAGCACAATCTCAGGGCCTCTGCTCTTGGGAATGCCATCCAGGCAGAATTCAGCTTTTTATGGCTTATTTCTGTATGCACTCACAGAATCACTAATCCTATGGATGCTTTCCTTTGCCCTACAGCCATACTGAGTGAGCTGCTGCAGAGGGAGAACCGGGTCCTTCACTTCTGGACCCTGAAGAAGCGGAGATTAGATCAGTGCCAACAATACGTCGTCTTTGAGCGCAGTGCCAAGCAGGTAGTATAAAAACCCCACTTCTGTCCTGGCAGCATTTCCCTTATCCATGTAATGCCTCTGTTTGGAATTCCTGTTGCAATCTCAAGTTGTGTTTAGAAATTGTAACACTTGAAAGCATGACAAATGTAAACTTTTTTAAACAATTTAAGAAAATTCCAAAACCCAGCAACAAAACTCAGTATTTTTGCCAGGCCAAATTAATTTCTGGATTTGTTCATTTGTCTGAAAATAAGTATAAGAGTAAGCTTGTTTTATTCAGCTATTACTGAATGAGAAAATTGCTTTCCTTACATGCAGATTTATCTATATACAGGTAGAATTCCCTGTGCTCCTTTTTCTCCTAGGAAACTTACGGCACCTTTTGTATCTACCTGCTTTGATTACCATATTCATTTTATGTGTTCCTAGAAAGTGTTTTAGTATACACAGTATTAAGTCCCAATGGATTTTATATCCTTTATTTGGCAGATTTTTAATATTTTATTTATTTTTGTCAGAGGATTAGTTCCTGAAATACAAAGAGTGTTTGTTTTGTTTTCCCTTTGGTTGTTTTTGACATTCACAGGCCTTAGACTGGATCCAAGAAACAGGCGAATATTACCTCTCTACTCACAACTCCACAGGGGAATCCACAGAAGAAACTCAGGAACTCCTGAAGGAATACGGGGAATTCAGAGTACCTGCCAAGGTAAACAGGGTCTTTAATCTAATTATGGCATCTGCCTTAGTCTGTGTTTTTGATCCTGTTTCAATGCCTTAAATCCCTATAATAATATTATTTTGATTTTGTATTTTGCTCCTGACATTCCTAGCCCAGAAGATAAATGTCTTTTGAGAACTATGATCTTCCATTTTTAGCAAGACACAGGAACAAAAAAGTTTTCTCCCCCTTGGTCTGCACTGGGTATGGAGAATTTTTGTTCTGATCAAAGGAAGAGAAAGTCCATCTGCATACAGAGTTCACAGTAACCTAATGAGACATACACTAATTTCATCCTCAAACAATCATACAAGAATGATATAGAGTAACTAATTGATCTGAACATATCCAAGGTCATCTTAGATTCCCTGTCTCTTTCTTCTGTCATTACAGCCACTATTTGTGTCATTAATTCCAACTGTGTTGATCACAGATTATCGTTTATCTCATTAGAAATAATCTGTTGATCCCAACAAAATTCTTCAAATAAATGGGTTTGTAAACTCTTGGGTGAACACTTTCTAATACAAAGCTGCATTACCAAGAATCTATTCTTTTATATGGAGCAATTCTGAGAAATCTGGTGAGGTTTACAGAGGAATGGTGATTGGATTTGCTTCAGACAAATTAATTCAAACCATAGGTAATTCACAGACAGTGAATCCACAGGGGTATTAACAGTCACTGATAAGGATCTAAATTGCAAAGTTGGACTGCAGCAAGACCGTGGCTTTAGTATTATGTAGCTTCATTTAACTGTGTCCTGAAATTGATCTTCTGTAATCCTTAAATTCCTCATTAGGCTGCCCATGCTTGCATGGGTTTGATTCACAGGCTTTGTGGGGTTCTTGTCCCCTTCCTTTTTGCTTAGTTTGCATATTTGTGAGAAGATAACTAGCAGTGGATGGCAGTTGATTGAATCAGACAGAAGCTGTACAACATTCCTTTAACAATACTTCTGGCCTCTAACCACCCATAATCAGTCCGCCTGAAATCATGTTCCAGTTTATGATTTAATTTTGATCAGAATAATCCCAATTCATCCTGAGGTTTCCAAACTATTTCTACTGTTGGCTTGCTTAGGGTTGAGTTTTATATCTTGTTCCTTCTTGGCTATTACTGGCTGTTCCTCACACTGACACAGCTAGTCTCACTCCCTGGGGCTCTAGTAAATCTCTTTCCCACTGCAGACCTAGAATATTTTCACTGCCACGTGCAATCTGGTAAATATGTGTCACTCTCAGACTGGTGTTATTCTCAAATTAATCTGTAACTGAAACCCTTCCTGATCTCAGTAACTTTCTGGCCAAACCAATTGTTTTGAAAGCAAAAACACCAGTAGCTTTTGGGAATGAAACACTCTTTAAATACAACAAGAAGTCAGATTTTTATTTCTTCATATCTGGCCTTGCCTAAGTATTGAGTTAATTTGTTAACATGACCTCTGATTCAACTGTTAATTTATTTTGCTGATGAAATTTCTTGAATTTAGTTTTGTGTTTGAAATCTGCTAGATGTTTTCTGGTCTGACATGCATTTGTCCATTTGTGGCCAGATTGCTGATAAAGTCAAGTTCCTGACAGCTTGCCTTGCTGCAGGCAGAGCGGAGAGTTCTCCCTATCTCATGGGAAGCTTGCCAGTACCTCTGGGAATACAACTGATTCTCCTTTTGCTTTGGGGGATTAACATGTGTGTTACAGCTGGAGTGCAGCCTGTACAGTTGGTATCTCAGTTTTTAGAAGCATTTTGTACTTGAGTTGGCTCAGACAGAGTCCAGGCACCTTCAGTTCTTGGGATAGATTTGGAATCTAAACTAAAATTTATAACTAGCTCCTTTTGCCAAATTTACACAGAGTTCCTCAGCATGGAAAACCCTAGTGACTAAGTGGCAGTCAGAGCCCAAGTGAAATAGAGAAGACCTCTGGAAGGTTTGGAGGTTCAGTGTATGTTTTGTAGTTCTGGCATCTTTTCGTTTGTAATGCTCTAACTGGAACGAAAATATTGACAAAGGATTTTATAGTAGACCAGGAATTTGGATTTAAATTCTGTTTGTTTCAGAAGCAGAGTAGTAGTGACTCAAACTCACTTCCTGGACTGATATGTGGTGTATTAATGACCTGCCTACGCAGCTCTGCAGAACCACCTAGGTATAGATTCAGAGTAACTTGGTGTATTTTATGAGGTGTGATTTTTAAATCCTGTCTTCTACTCCAAGCCTCACAAAAAATAATTTTTTGGTTATGGGAAGGAGGCATGTCTAGATTCCAACATGTTTTCCTTATGTGTTTGTGTGTGTGTGGTTTCAAAAACTTGACTTTTTCTATCTCCTGCAGCTTCATAAGTGAGCTTATTAAAATGTCATTCCTTTCATGTTTTACTGGGCAAAGTTTAAAGCATCTGATTTGGTATAAAATGAAGTACAGGCACTCTTTAATGATCTATAAAAAATTGTGAGCTGCTTCTGACTGCTGTGTGAATTAAAAGCAAAGGAAATAATAATAACGCAACCTAACCAAGGACCATATTTTGGGCAGCAAACAAAGGAGAAAGTGAAGCTCCTCATCCAGCTGGCTGACAGCTTTGTAGAAAAAGGACATATCCATGCCACTGAAATTAGGAAATGGGTCACCACCGTTGACAAACGCTACCGGGACTTCTCTCTCAGGATGGGGAAATACCGCTACTCCCTGGAAAAAGCCCTTGGAATCAATACAGAGGTACTGTAAGTCCATGTCCTGCTGAGGTTGTAAACCAAAGCTGAAAGTCACAGAGGGAGGTAAAGGCTGTGGTCTGAACACTGCAGGTTATCATGTGTCCGTTAGAAGCTCTTACCTAGCCCAGCTCAGAGCTGCTTCTGGACAGAAAAAGGGTTTTTTGTGGCAGATCAATGATATGAGGAGAAGAGAAATGAAGATCAGGAAGACTTTCTAAGAAAATGTTTGCACCATTCTATAGGAGACCATATAGCTACTGGAAAGGAGAGGAAACTTAATTGGATTAAAAGTCTGTGTCAATTTTAGCATAAGCCATAAATCCTGCTTCCACACTGGCATTTTGAATCAAACCCGGGCTTTTACTGTAAGTTTCCATTCTCTCACCCTTTAACCAAAAATTGATCCCCAACCTCATCTCTGAGCCTGGTTAGGTGAAATAGAGCAACACAAGAGAAACAAAACTTAGAATCTCCTGCTATTCCCTGGCTACAGTATTAAGGGGGAGTGCCAGAGGCAGAAACATTTAAAAGCCGTTCAGTCAACCATCCTTCAAAGTTAAGTATCAAAGAACGAGGAATAAATTCCCTCACTTATACCCTCAGGATACCTTAAATGTACTGTTCCTTGTAGGGTCTCTGATTTACGCAAAGTTACTAAGCACAGTCTGGAAAGGTATTTCCATGGCAGAAGGCCATTGGATTTTGAGACTGTCTCTGCATAGTGCCCTATTTTATCTGACTATTTATGAAGTTCCAGACTAGGCAGCTAATTTAGATGTAAAGGAGTAAGGTAAAATTTAGACATTTGTCATCAATACCTATTCCTAGATAGGAGTAACAGTGAAGACTATAATATATCTCATAGATGGTATTTTTTTATCCTTTCTCTCTCACCTTCTCACCTTCTCACTGTAGTTCTAAATCTCTTGGAATTTCCTTCTTTCTGACATTGGTATCTTTATCTTGCTTTTGTCCCTTATGCATTTGATCTCATGAACATGCTACACATTGTACAATAGTAGGATTACAATGAATATAAAATCTGTATTGTGACTTTTTCTAGGATAACAAGGACCTAGAACTAGATATTATTCCAGCAAGTCTTTCAGACCGGGAGGTAAAGCTACGAGATGCAAATCATGAAGTCAATGAAGAAAAAAGAAAGTCGGCCAGAAAGAAAGAGTATGTCCCCAGATTCTCACAGTCTGCCATGATACATTATCTAAGAGTGATATGATAGTATTTACATGACTAGAACTGACAGTCTTACAACTCCATCCAGCTGCAGAACTATTGAGATAAGTCTACAGGTGTAGGGCAGAACTTGTGACTTGTAGGCTAGAGAATTTCAGAACATACAGGTTGGATTTATTTTGGTTTTAATCTGAAGTTTCTTTTGGAAAAGGAAAGGAGTGAGTCAAGCACTTCAATTAGACCCTGATGTCATGGAGATACTCATTGTCAGGATTTCTTTCTGGCTGTATGTGAAAAGTAAACTGAACAGGAAAAAATGAAAAGCATTTTTATGTATTTAGGTATTAGCTAAACTCCAGTGATACCTAGAGTAGTTAACTGGGTTTCAGTGACACAAGAGTTTACTTGAAGTTGTTGACACAAGAGAAAATTTAAAGTAGTTTTCTACTCCCACTTTAATTTCAGTGGGAGTAGAACTGAGAGAATTGGAAACATTTCATACTAGAGGAAATGTTTGGAGAGTGCTTAAATCTAGAAACAGTCTAATTTCACAGTATTTTGTCTTAATTTTTGTGTGAGAATATTCTGGAAAGAGTTTGTATGTACATTCCTTCTAAGACCTCTGAAATTGTCCCTACAGTGCATAACCTTGACAAGAAATAGTTTCTACTGTAGGGAACAGTGGTTGCACTTAGTCTGCCTGTGGCTCATTTTCAAAACATTGGACATTTCAACTTTGAGATGCCCAGCCTCAGGCTTTACAGATGTGATTGTTGGATTTCTCAGCAGTCTGGATTTTCTCCAGTCAGATACCAAGCTGTTGAAGCCTCTTCAAAGCGGTGGCATCTCCCAAATCCATCTGTATTGCCACTGAAGTTCAAATTTCTGGTTGACTTACTGCAGGCCGTTAGTGAGGATGCAGGTTGTGTTGGTGCATCTCAAGTCTTGCTCCTGGGAGAAAAATCTTCTGAGAATCAGTTGACTGTTAAAGAGAGGCGTATATAGTAAATCGAGGTTGCAGAAATACAACTTAATAGAGTTTTGTGCAGAAAAGATGTTTAGAAAATCCTACAAGGGACTAGAGTACGAAGTGGTGTTTCATTCACAGAGCTGAAAGGTGCAAAGTAAGTAGGCTGGAGGTTTAGAGTGGAAATACACTGATTCATTAAGACAACAGAAGGATTTTTATTTTCTGTTTGTTGTACAAATGCCTATAATGTCCAAAACACCTGAAATACTTTCTTTTTTTTCCCAGATTCATTATGGCTGAGCTACTTCAAACGGAAAAAGCTTATGTCAGGGACTTACATGAATGTTTAGAGGTAAGTTATGGCCTGGAAAGTCCCCAGTATTTTCAGGAAGGGTGTGGTATCCTCTGCAGTGGTGATGGTGACTGTACTGCAGAGCTGGTGTTGACAAGAGTCAATGTGAGGCTACCACCATTGGTGGCTAGCTGCAGAACTGTGTCCTGCTGGTGGGGGGAGCTGGCTGGGAGCTTGTCTCCAACTGGCAGAGCTGTGCCCTGTGCTCCCCACACTTGGCTGTAGATGTCTGCATTTATATATTTTCATGTTGACCTGAAATTTGTTGGTTTCTAGGTTGTTGGGTTTTTTAAATCATGGAGCATTTTCTTAAGAATTCAAATCTATTCCTTTGATCCTGTCAAGCTAGAGAAAGAGCTGGATTTGCACTGTCAAATACCTTGCCCAGCTCTACAACAGAGTGTTCCTGAATGGGACTGTGATGTTCAAGGCAAAAAGGAGAGTGTATTTCAGTGAAATATGTTGGCTTTCATGTTCCTGAAGTTTGAAACAGATTTTTATGTATGTACTGCTACTGAAGTGGCAAATCCAGCTTATCTTTCAACTGTTTTTGCCTATAGTTTTTAGACACCCTCAGTTGGACAGCAAAGACAGGTGGTGCTGGCATGTTTCTGCTCTTTCCTCAGACAACTTCTGAGTGTCAGCACTTGGAATTTCTCTGGAGAGCTTTCTGTTACACTGGAACATTTATTTATTTACTTATTTTAGCTTGTTTGTTTAATCTCAAAGTACATATTTCCCTTAGCCTGTGCCTCTGGCAATAAAACAGGGAGATCTATTATTTTTCACTGCATTTTTTCACAAAGCTAAGAATTGCTGGTGTCTTCCAGACTTACCTTTGGGAAATGACGAGTGGAGTGGAAGAAATACCCGCTGGGATCCTTAATAAAGAGCACATCATCTTTGGCAATATTCAGGAGATATATGACTTTCATAACAAGTAGGTTTTCCTAACAGTTCTGTTAGTGTTTGCTGTGTAAGGAAACCAGAGCTATATGTACACCTATACATCTGTGTGGTGTCTGCAGTGAACACCTACAGTACAATGCACACAGGAGTGTAAATTAATTGATCCAGATTTGCAAAATAAGGCTGGATTTCTTGTTTTGTGTCTTTTGCAAAAATGAATTGCCTCTTAAATTTGCCTCCAGCTGATTAACAATGTTAACATCACATTATGTCAATGCTCTGTGGTCCTATAGATGCTTTCAATCTCACAGCAGTAGATCTAGTTTAGAAGCTTGCCTGTCAAAAATATGATCTCTTGGAAAACACAGGGGGAAAAAAAAGCAATGGTTGACATGAGCTGGGTTAATACATAGCTTTCCTGTCACTTCTTGGAGACTCTGTATTTAATCTGTAACTAACAATACTCTGCTTTATCAGGATAAGACTGTGTATCAGATCAACTTAGGTGCATTGTTTCCCTGCTATAATGTGAATGCAATAGCAGGTACAAACTTAACATTTAAGGGTGCTGAATTCCACAAATTCAGTCTGAATTTCAAAGTCTATCTTCAAGTTACACATCAAAACCAAAGCAGTTTGAAAAACAAATCAGAAAACCTGTCCCTGTTAGAGTTCTGGGAGACTTTTCATTGCTTCAGCCAGATAGATGAGCCATCACATACACGTAAATATGGTCCAGCAGAGGCTGCCATTTGCATGCTTTTACATAAGCAGCTTCAAAGCATATCAGGATAATAGATTCAAACTATGGATTACATTAAAAAGACCTTTAAATAATAGATGAATCAACGTCCGGAGCACAAGAATTGTCCTGTCGTACAGATAAAATACTCTTCTCCCATTTAAACTGATGCTAGGATCACCCAATTGCCTTCTCACTTCCCCTCTCTTTGTGGTGCTGTATTTTCTTTTCAGTGACCCTGAGTGATGCCATCTGATTGCTCTCCTTTTTGACTTTCCCTTGCTCCCAGCTATGACCCCTTAGCCCTCAGTCATGCCCCACAGTTCCTTGCTGCTGTCATTTCTCCTTTCTCTGAGCCTCCTGCTTCTGCATAATTCTTTTCTCTCTAAAACTTCTAACACTAAAATAAATTGCCTCCCATCACCTCCACCAGCATCCTCCACAACCTCCTTTGGCTGGTGATGATAAGGCATCCTCCAGCCTGATTCAGGACTGGGGAAACAACACATTCAGGTGCTTCTCCTTCTGCATCTTTTGTTTCACTCTCTCCACCCAGGCATTGCACAGGGCTCTGTCTGCAAGCAGAGATGTCATTCATGGTACCAGGAGGTGGGAGAGAGTTGATTACAAAATCTGTGTTTTGGGAGTTTGCTGCTTATCTGTGAAGTGTGAAGCTTGCTCAAATTGTTGTCCTTTGTCCAGTTTGCTGAGTTTGATGATGGGAAGCTGGAAACTTTGGGCTTCTCTTTTGCCCTTCCCCTGAACTACTGCACAACGTATTTTTGAAGATTCACAATCTGGTTCTTGAACATCACTTTGCAGTCCTAAATACACTGACCCTCTGCTAGGAGGGGAGTCCTTTCTGGTGGAGTCAGGCATGACTGTGCTCAAAACCCAAAGCATACCTTGGCAAGGACACACTTTTTCCACTGGCAGGGCACTTGATTAGCTTTGTAATCAAGATCCAAGTATTGATCATTAGCACTGATTAACTCGTTGGTCATTCTGCTTGTCCTGGGTATTTGACTGTAACTAATTATATTGATGTCTTCTTATTTCAGCATTTTTCTAAAAGAACTAGAGAAATATGAACAACTGCCTGAGGATGTGGGCCACTGCTTCGTCACCTGGGTAATGAGGCTGCTTCTTTTCATTATTTATTCAAATTAATTCCTCTAGCACAGACACAGACAAGCTGAGAATTGGTGCAAGGGTTATGTCCTTACTGATAAGTAAGATTAGGAGCTAATCTGGAACTACAACTGCTTTGTCCTTCACCTTTCCCAGGGTGAAGGGTTCCCTCCCTTAACTCTTCTCCTGATCAGTGGTGTGAATGCTTTCCAGACCCTCTCTCCTGGTCCTGCACTGACCTGCACAGCTTTTATCTCTGCTGTTTCCTTTTTAACAGGACTTCATCAAATCAAACCTGTATTTTGGGGTGACATTCATTTCTTTATGAAGGGTCCTGGGAGGACAGACATCTAAAATCTTAATATACCTTCCTTAGGGAATTTTAGTCATGCCAAGAGACCTCTACAAAGGCATGAACAACATATTTTATCAATGTTTTTCTTCAGAAATTAGTGTTAGATTGCTGACCCACCATGCTCTCTCCTTCCATTACCCAGTGCCAGGATAATTTCCAACAGGACTTTGAAATCTTGATGCTAAGAGTCTTCATGGGCGTAGGAGGCTCCAGGAATTGGCTACAGTAATTTATCTGTATAAAAGCTGTTCTCTTTTCAAAATATTTACCAGGCGAGTCAGCCATCTTCATGTTTTCTCTGATGGTTTTATTCATATTTCAAAGCTGGGAATGAGTATTTTAGAAGTCATTATGGAAAATTTTCTCTTATCTAAAAATGAGCATGTTTGGATTATTTCAAATGGGCTTTTAATTTAAAAAAATGACACAAATATTGATTAAATGGGTCCAGGAATATTGTTTACAAAGAATATTGCTACATATTTATGAAAGATGGACACATTTATGTGTCATTCTGTGCAAAATCTTCATGGTACTTTTAATATCCATCATCTCAGCCACAGTACATGTCCAGAGCTGTGTGTGTGGTTACAGATATGCATGTAAAGCTGCCTGCCCAATTGCACAATCCTGTTATTTAGTTATACCTGGTATAAAAAAAAAGCAATAGTAATAAAAGGAGGCCATCCTCCTTCCTCTCCTGTTTGCTTGTCTCTCCCTGAGACACAGAGTTCAGTATTACAAAACTGCTCTAAGGCAGGAGTGCACAGATGCTTTTAATTTCCTCTTAAAAATAAATAAATTAGGAAATGAAACACAAAACACTCTTAGCACAACATAAAGTTTTAGCCATTAAAGTCTGAACCAAGGTAGGAAAGGCAAGTTTGGGCCAGGAGTCACAAATCTGAGCCAGTCTCGAAGTTAAAAATATTGGCTTGAGCCAGTTTAAGCTAGGTGAGTCTCTTGCCCAGAGTTTCCACACTGGCTTTATCTGCAAGTAGGTGATAGAGCCAACACTTCATGACTGCATTTTGAGACCTGCAGACTTTTGGATACAACCTGTGTAACATCATTAGAGCTCTCAGAAATTATTCTGTAGCTGGATTGAAGTTTAAGGCCTTCCCTCTGTGACACTTGTTAAAGAAAACCCCCCATAGTTGTTACCCAGTGGACCTCATTGCCCTCAGAACTGCTCAGGTAAGGTATGAACTGTCTGTAAGTCTTCTGTTCTTGATTTGCAGTTCTTATGTTGCTTTTAGAAGTGGGGGTTTATCACCTGAATTTATCCTGATGAGCCTTAATGAAAGACTGCAAGTTTAGAAATAGCTCATCTTGCTTTTCCCTTGATGTTTGTTTTCACAGGCAGACAAATTTCAAATGTATGTCACCTACTGCAAAAACAAGCCTGACTCCAGCCAGCTCATCCTGGAACACGCAGGGACTTTCTTTGATGTAAGCAGCCATTGCCATTTTCCCTCAGCACACATACTGCAGCTGAAACACCTCCTCTTTGCATCTGAGCAATGGGTTCCTGTTTGTGCTTTAGCATTTGGGTTTTTCATTCTGCTGCAGATATCACACGCTGTGAAAACTGAGAGGCTGTGGTGTGATGTGTGATCTTCATCAGTGTGGCAAGTCGTTTTTAATGGAGACACACGTTCTTATGGGAATCTTTGTGCATTTTTCAGACCCAGTCCTTTCTAAAGATCTGGTTTAGATGTACTCTCTACTCCTGGGTTTAGTGGGAAAATGAAAAGCAGATCCCATTATATTTTATGACCTGAAATCCCTAAGTCCAAAACAAGATCCTGTCCTCCTGTTCTGCAGGTTTTACCCACCCTATTAAACGTTTGCTTCATCATGCTAACAGGGACTCCACTGACTGCAATTAGACTGTTTCCCTTACAAGTGCTACACCTGGTGATAAACATTTGCAGGCTCCAATCCCACTTTTGTAGGCTGAGAAAAATCTTTAAAATTTTTGAGTACTTTTAAACTATGCTTTTCTCTGAATTTTGGAACCTCATCCATTTTGCCATGTTTGTCTCCTAACTTATAGCTTTAATTAGTTGCCTTTCTGAACAAGACCTCTTTTCCAACATATTGAAAATCATTTTACAAATGTCACCATTCAGCAGGATCCAACCTATGGTGTTGGCGGCTGAATCATCTCCTCTGGATTCTATATGTGCCAGTGGTTACAGGATTTCAGTTAACATTGAAAGATCTCACCTGAGCCAGAAGAAAAGCGATGAACACCTTTTTGTTTTGCCTTCTTACCAAATGGCCTAAAAGTAGAATTGAACTGAAAGGGATTTTCCAGGAGGTGGCGCTTGAGCCTGTTGAATGGTTTGTACTGGTTGGTGACTCGTGGAGGATTTGAGCAGCCTTAGGTGTCTATCAGTGTTGTTTGCTCAGGTTAAAAGCGTTTCCTCTGCTAAGCTTTTCCACTCCAGCTCAGTATATGGGCTGGAAACCTGCCTCATGTTTCTTAATAGTGAATATTTATCATGTCAGCATCTGCTGTTTTGCAAGGGGAGATGTTTGGCTTCCATTGGTCAGAATTGTGCTGGGCTACCCAGTGATGCCAGAGCAACAAGAGAAAGCTGGCCATCTACCCCCAGAATCCCCTAGGAGCCATTCAGTCTGATCCATTAGGCACAATTAGATGACTTTGTAATTTGTAAATCTCTAGACATTTGAAACAAAATCTGGGCACTTTGTCACTGCTTCATGGTAAGTTCAGCAATTCTTATGCTATGAAATTGTATGTAAGTATTCCTGTCTCCATGTTGTCCATCCATGGCCTCTGAGGGTTCTGTGCTGCCCTCCACAGAGAATATTTTTGGTGTTTGTCTGAGATTCTGTCACTGCATGTAAGACTACACATTGATCCTGCTCTGCAGCTCATCTGGTTTGCAACACACAACTGTCAGCACATGGTGCCTGTCAGATACCTTCATTTCTTCCAGGTCTCTGGGACACTCTTCCACCCAAGGAATAACTACAGTTGTATCTAATGGTGAGCGATGGTGCACTATAATGTGACCCAAGCTTGCTTTAAACAAGAAGCAGGGCAAAGTAGAGAGCACAGAGCCCTGTGGCTAGCTTGCTTCTGAAACCTGCCAGCTGCTTCAAAGCTAGCTCAGATATCTCTGTGCTTCATGTTACCTACACATATGTGAGAAACATCTGTGCTCTGCCCTGCACAGATCTCCCCAGTTTCCATCTCCATCCACAGCAAGTCCAGACCTCTCCAGTTGTAGCAAATCCAACCCAAGACAGACTCCAGCCCACTGCCATCTTACTCCAACACTTCAGGGACCAGAGAGAGGAGCTGCAGGGAGAATGTCCCTTTCAGGCAGTGTATTTGATTGCCATGTGGCAGTGCTATTGCTTCCCTGCTGCAGGTTCCTGTGCAGGAGGGACGACTGTCACTTGCTCCACTGACCCAGTGTGTCCCTGCACAGTCTGGCCTGGCAGGGCATGGAATGCCCCAAGGGGAGGCATCTTGCGGGGAGCATGCCGTGCTATTCAGAGAGCTGGAAGGAAGGAGTAGTGCTAAATTCATTACTTGGATCCTACAAAAACAAGTGTACTCAGCCAGCTCCAGGAAGTTCACAGACGTGGCCGAGGTCTTGCTGGCTCCTGCAGCTATGAATTGAGTCCCAGCCATGTGCTCTGCAGACACTGTCCCTGTTTGGAGCCAGCCATGACTCAGCTTCATGCAAACTCCACTAACCTCCACACAGAGCCCCTTCAGTTTTTGGTCTTGTTCATGGCACTAGAGATATGTTTTTCTAAAACAAACTTGCCTGGTACAAAAAAAGAAAAATCTGTTGGTACATTGTGTGAAAATGGCTATTTTTGCATCCCCACATGAATATTGGAAGTTAAAAACCCCAGGGACCTCCCTAGTATACTCAGCAGAAAATCAGACTGTGTACTGAAAGAAAATTTCTGTACTTCCCCTTCATCTTTTATAACTCCTTCCCTTTACAGCCTCAATTTTACCCTCCAGTAGCTGGAGATAAGAGCCATTCCCCCTCCCCATCTGCTCCTTAGGAACTGAGGGTTTCCTGATGGCCAGGAGCAAGGGGAGGCATGCCCAGGGCCTGGCTGAGACAGAAGGAATTCCTACCTGTTCTACTTCAGTGGAGAATCTGCCCCTGTACAGCATGAGTTTGAAATCTTTTAGATGGCTAAAATATGTGCATTTAGGGTTCTGTAGGATTTTCAGGAGCTTCTAATTCCCAGTGGAACCATTTGGAGGGAAGCAGCTGGGATGTTTGCAGACCTCACCAGGTACCTATCTGCAATGTCTCCAGAAGTTCATGAGCACATCACACTGATGAGCACAGACATTTTGATTGAGATTCAGGTGACAAAACAAAAGTATGCAGTGCTCTAAAAGGTATCATAAAGGTATCTATCCTGGCCCCCAAGTGCCACCCCAGAATAGCATAGGGCTGTCAGCATTGTGTCAGTCCTGTTACTCCCATGTGGATATTTTAGCTACCCCAGGGTTCTCAAATGGCACTAGATGCTTATGTTTAGACAGCTAAATTACACCTTACGCTTGCAATTTAATTTAATGTCACTCCATTTTAATTGAATGTTAAGCCTGTGCTTTCAGCCTTCATAGCTAGGAGAAACCAGCTGACATGACAGGTAAGTCATAATTGAAATGAAGTCTGTGTATTTTACTCAACAAAGCCTTAGCTTGACTTGCGTAGGACCCCTGCAGTTTAAGTGGCCTTTGGGGGACTCTGCAGCTTATTGCCAGCCTCTCTGAAACCACAGTTATTTGCATGTGAGCTTAAAGAGAGTTTAAAAAAACAACTAAACAAAGAAATGCAGAGATCCAGAGCTAAAATTAGTTATGGGTGGTTCTGTGTGGCAGGTGGTTAATAGTTTTCCATGACTTGACTGCTGTTTTTATCTCTCCTAGGAAATTCAGCAAAGACACGGTCTGGCCAACTCTATTTCTTCATATTTAATCAAGCCTGTCCAGAGGATCACAAAATACCAACTCCTACTGAAGGTACCTTAGTGAGCTGCCCAAAGCAGCTCGTGCAGAGCAGTTCTGAAGTGTAAGGAGTTAACTTACCCTTAAGGGAGCTGCTTCATCACCTGCTCATGATCTAT
Organism: Brachypteracias leptosomus; assembly: GCA_013401335.1. NCBI lineage: Eukaryota > Metazoa > Chordata > Aves > Coraciiformes > Brachypteraciidae > Brachypteracias > Brachypteracias leptosomus. Next base: position 197,089 of record VYZX01004744.1, on the reverse strand, counting down.
AAGCAGCTGCTGCTGAGCTGCTACTCCTACTTGCCAGGCATGAGCATGGCAACAAAGTGTGAAATCAGGTTGGGTATTTTAAAGAAAGAAAAATCACAGAAACTAAAAAACAGTAAAAACCTGATTGCTTGTTTCAACTGCAGGGTTTTTGTATCCAAGAGGGTTTAACTTTAAAAAGTGAGAACTGTGAAAGTGAAATTGAAGGGATGATAGAACTGCTTACTTCTTGCTGCTTGTGATGTGTAATATGTTGATTAAAAGCTTCAATGACAGCAGTAATGAACTTCAGGCAATTTCACCAACTCTTGACTGAGACTCCTTCATTGGCATTAGTTTCTGTTTGGGAGCTAACATGCCTGTGTTTGAAAAGCAGGGAAAAGCTTCATACACAAAGCAAGGACTTCCAAGTGAAGTGTTAACGTTTCCCATTAAAAAACCCCAACCACTTTCTTGGTTTGATGTAAATTGGTTACAGGTTTTTGCAGTATCTTGAATTTTAGATTAGGTGAATTTAGGTGAATTTTAGATCTAATTTAACTAGTCAATGTTCACTTTAAAACAATTAAACCAGAGAAGAATAAATATCTGGGGAATAAGGGAAGAGGCAGATTCTGACTTTGAAAAGTTAGGACCAGATGTGATACTTGCATCTCCTTAAAGCTCCCTGTATATATATACCAAAGGACCGTATGTATAGCAGTATGTATAAGGAAGGTACTTATTGAGTACATTCAGCATGTTGCCAAAGCTGTGCTTTGTACCGGTTCACTGAAACAACACACAAGTTTACCACAGTCTAGTGCGTGCTGTGGGACAGTGAGCCTGCACTGCACAAACTGTCTGCTAATGGGAAGGCTAAAAGGCCAAAACACCCCTTCAGTCATCACCCCTTTGGCCTCCTCCTCAGGTAAATGTTTCCTGAAGGCACCTCCCTGCCCTGGCCCAGCACCCTGCCAGCCCTGCCTGTGGTACTCACCAGTGCTGCAGGATCAGGAGGGGTCCCACAGCCCGTCTGACACAGCAGCACTGACTGAGGGCTGCAGCATACACATAAGTCCCCAGAAATCTTCTGAGTGCACAGTCTCTCTAAAGATTTGTCTCTCACCTTGATTTGTCTTGTTTTATAGTGATTCCCATTTGGTCCCCACTATCTGTGAGCATCCACAGTGGGGTTTGATGCAGTTCATCTTTCTCCTCTCACTGTTAGTGAAGCAGTTGCGTGTACCAAGTACCACAATCAGATACAAAGCCAGCACGTTGGTCAGTTTGTTTATAGGTGTTCTGCATTGCTTCTTAGGAACTGCTGACCTGCTGCGAGGAGGGCAAAGGGGAACTCAAAGATGGTCTGGAAGTGATGCTCAGTGTCCCAAAGAAGGCCAACGATGCAATGCACGTCAGCATGCTGGAAGGTAGCAGATGGGCAGGTGGCTGGGGAAGGGGAGTGACCCACCAATAACTGAGCCCTCCTGGCAGCTTGTGAGAAAGAAAAGGTTGACTGTAGGAGGACTGTTGATTAATCATTTTTTCCATGATTTTCCAGTACTTCCTAGCTCCTTTCTGATATTTCTCCAAAAGCCTTGGAAGAATAAAGCTGGCTAGGAAGTTTTGGGAGTTTATTTGTTTATATCTTATGTGTGTATATGTATGTATTCCTATGTGTGTGTGTGTGTGTATATATACGGACATACATGCATGTGTGTGTGTATATATGTATACATATATATATTTGGTTAAAAAATTCTTACCTAACAAAAAAACTCTTCCTGAAACAGTATGGCTGCTGGCAGCCGTTAACAAGTATTGGATGAAAACATTTCTAAATACTGTCTCAATATTTCAAAAGGAAAAGTTCTGGTTTTTTGAGTCAAAACAGCTTGCGTTTCAAAATATTAGTATTGTTATTCCAAAGATTTAAAAAAAAAAAAAAAAAGGAAAAAGTATTATTTGAAAGTATTTTAAAAATATTTTGATTGCCCCAAATTAAGTATTTTATTGGCTTTTTGATGTGTGGAATATTTCTAAAATTTAAAAATTTTATTCTGGACAGAGATGCTTTTTTAGTCTCTCAAACATTTTCTTGACCTGGGAAAATCATTCCCAGTCTGGCTTGAGTCAGAACTAGGAAACAAGAAGAGTACTAAAACAGGCAAGAAAAGGAAATGGTGCCAGTAGCTAAGCAGCACATTAAGACCAGGTGGTTGAGATTGCATGGGGGCAAACTGACCCAGCATGGGTAGAAACACTATAAAGACAGATTAATTGTGGTGCCTGGTGAAAAGCAAGGTTTCCCAAAATAACACCTGTCTAATCTGTCCCCATGAGGTGATCAGCACCACGCAATAATAAAGAAGCAGGGATGACTTTGTTGGGGTAGACAAGTACTTGGACAGTTGTCTTCTGAATAAAACATTATTTCTGAATATATGGAGCAGGGAGCAGGGCTGCTTGCTGCTCTCCCAGGGCTATCAGGCATGAACATCAGACTATGCTGGTGGAGGAGCAGTCTCCAGCTCTGGAGAGAAGTGTGACCCACAGGCTGCTGAGACAGCAGCTTGGAGAGCACTCTGCACTAAGGACTCCTTTTCCCTCAAGCCTCCCAGTTATGGGGAGTCCTGCGATCCTCAGCCATGTGAAAATTTTTGACATACAGCTTGGAAGATGAGAAGCTCCTCCTGGAGAGCTTGTTTCAGACACCATACCAATTTTCTCTCATAGATGTAGCTCCCGCATGCCACTGCTGTGGACTCACAGGCCCTTGAAGATTGGGTTAGTATGCTTGAAGGCATCAGAGTATGATGGGGCACTTCCAGCCACTGCACATGAATTTCTCTGAATTTGCATTGACATTCATATGTTTTGTTGCATTAAAGTTCTGGGCACAGTAACTGCCACTGAAACCTTTGTAATATTTAAGTAATTTCTACTACACTTAGCAGCAATCTCATTTAGCACATATAATGTATTTGCCACTAATGAAATAATAATATAATTGCAATAGGGGAAAAAAAGAAAAATATTTTCAGTAGGGCAATGGATGCCCATTAAAGTCCTTTCAGAATATACAGGAAAAAAGAGAAAGGCCCTTTTATTTCATTTCCTTACAGCTCTGGTGTTTCTGGGTATTACTGATCTCAAGAACATGTACAAGTCAATGTATTTTGTGGTTTTAGGGTTTGATGAGAACCTGGATGTCCAAGGAGAGCTGATTCTTCAGGATTCCTTCCAAGTGTGGGATCCCAAGTCTCTCATTCGGAAAGGCCGTGAGAGGCATTTGTTTCTCTTTGAAATCTCTTTGGTGTTTAGCAAAGAGATCAAAGATTCTTCAGGACACACAAAATATGTTTACAAGAACAAGTTACTGGTAGGTGTGGCTGCAAAGAGGGTATTCTGGATGTGGTGTTTCTTGTAGGTAGAGGTGATTTGGGGGTTGGCTCACATGTCCTCATGCTGGGTTGGGGATCATCATGCCACCTTGAAGGGCTGGCATGAGCCCTGCGAGGCTCACCTGGAAGCCAAACTTACAGTGAGTCTGGGGAGGTTTAAGACAGTGAGATGCAAAGGGTGGGTGGAAATTTAGGGAGGGTCACTCAAGCCTGGATTCACTTCCCTGCCACTCTCTGCTGGTTTTCTGTTTCTTTTATACGCACATAGCAAAGCAGAGACAAGATCTTACTCCCTTATCTCCCTGCTTCTCGCTACAAATGTAAAGTTTTCTGGACTCATGAGGCTTCATATATGTGAAATATCTCATCATCTCTCCTCCACACTAGACCTCAGAACTGGGAGTGACTGAACATGTTGAAGGAGATCCCTGTAAATTTGCTTTGTGGTCTGGACGGACACCTTCCTCAGACAACAAAACAGTGCTGAAAGTAAGTCTTCTCTGCTTGTTTTCCTTGCCTTTATAGCTGCTAGATCATGTCTTGAAAGGTCTGTTTCTTCCTCCTCCTATTTGCATGGCTTCCATGTCTGTCAGTGGGGCCGTGTCTGCATCAGGAGCAATCCAGCTCTAAGGCCTCAGTATGAATCAAGACAGTGCAGTTGTGCAGCCTTGCTGAAATTGCATCTGCTCTTGCGGCCTGGGTTGAGCAGCTGCACCCTGACATAGGGCACCTCTCAGGGTGTTTGGCTGGGAGGTGTAATTCTCTTAGTCCTTTGCCATTTTGACATCAACAGTCAACCTGTTCCTCAAACCTCCAGAGCTGACAGCCATTTCTGTCAAGTGAGAGTCTAATGAAGAATTCATGTCATAGTTATTTTGTCTGAGGAAGTCCCAGCTGTGCACTGGTAACCCATTTCCCCTCTACAGAATGTGCAGCATTGCTAGCATTAAATATATTTATCCAGAGCTTAGCTGCTTTACTGTTGCTTACGAAGTAGGTGTGGTAAAAAAACCCTCAGTTCTCCTGGGGTTACCAGATACTCCAGCACCTAAAATGATACATCAGAGAGGAGAAACAATTAATCATGCATTTTCATCAGCCAACCACAATTCTTCTACATAGGAGGTGACATACTGGGAATATGATCAAGTGTCTGTCTTTCTGCCTTGTGGAATTTTAGGCGTCCAGCATTGAAACAAAACAGGAATGGATCAAAAATATCCGGGAAGTCATTCAAGAGAGGATTATCCATCTGAAAGGAGCTCTGAAAGAGCCAATTCAGCTCCCCAAGACACCAGCAAAGCAGCGAAACAACAGTAGAAGGTAACCTAAGTCATTCCATATGACATGAGCTCCCTAGCATTGTCTCAGCCAACAGCAGCATAGTGTCTGTGGCCTTTTTACTGGATTCACTTACTTTTTCTTACTACAGTCAAAATTAATTTTCATCATCTTTGCTTTTTATATGTTGTCTTAGCAAAAATAACTAGAAAGCTTTTCTATGGTATATATACTAAGGTCTTTTATTTTAGTACTCCAAAGTATTAGAGAGAAATGAACAGTAAAAATTCTTAAAGAGTCCACAATTATGTTTCTTTCTCAAAGTAGAATTTACTTCTTCGCATTTGAGTATTAACAGATTATTTTTTTCCATGATGGACATCTTGAATTGTTTGACAATGAAAATCTCAGCTGTTCATGACAATATAGTGGAGAACTCATGTGTCATCATCAAACAGAAACTTATTTCAACCTGTGAAGTAATACTAAATTTTATCAACTTCTTTGAATCCTGGATTAAATAGAAATTGTAGAAAATGAATTGTTTGTTTGCTGTCATGTTGGCACTCCAAAAGTCGCCTGTAATTTGAGCATCTCCACTTCCTCGTCAGGTTGCATCACTCTCTCACTTCAGGCTGTATTATGGAGGCATCCGGATCACCCAGGAGACCTGTAGCAAGGCAGAGACCCAGACATTTCTTCCTGGGGACATGCACCAATACAAGAGTTTTCTAGTGCAGAACAGGGATATTAATATTTTATTTTCTTTGTCCTTAATTATGCATTTTGTATTGTTTAAGTGTTTATTTTGAAAGATCGGTAAGCATTTAGGAAAACTTTATCTATGCAGCAATAGGGAGGGAAATACCCTCCATTAGAAGACTCGTAGAAGTAGACTTGTAGAGCTCTATACTGTCTTTATGCTTGTTTGGGTCTAATTTTTATGGCTTAGTATTAAATTCCTGAAGATGTGATTCCTGTGAGACAAGAGAAATAATCCTTCCTTCAGTGTCAATGTGGCCTGGGCTGAGCGGTTTTGGTTAAGGGAGGAATCTAATGGAAGGAAAATTTCTGCTTGACACCCTCATTGCAGAGCTATTTCTGAACACTACAGCCTTCTAGGCTGTAAACATGCAGGCCATGGCCATCCCGTTCCCAGCAACAAATGTTGTGATTATGTGCTAATCCCAACCCTATGGCTGGGGGTGACATCACTTTAAATTGCAAGCTACATAGCAACATGGGCTGCATCAGTGAGGCATTTTTAGCACCAAGCCAGCTCTGGCATGCTGACTCAGCGCTTCTCAAATCCACCTATAAAGTTGGGTATATATTCCTAGGTGGTGTGTTAAACAAGCGTCATGATTGCTCTATTGTGTCTTTTGCAGAGATGGAGTAGATGATGCAGACAGCCAAGGAGATGGCAGCAGTCAACCTGACACCATTTCCATTGCATCCAGGACATCACAAAACACCGTGGACAGCGATAAGGTAGGGCTGAGATGTGAAAATACACTGCAGCTGATGGCCCCCAGAAAATTGTAAGTGGAGAGCAGAATAGAAGGCAAATAAGGCTGCTTATCTTCTACTGAGCAAAAGTTGTATTCCCCTATGCTAGGCTATTAAAATCCAGTCTGTTTCTCAGTGCTCATCAGTACTGCTGTTTTACATGGTAACATCTCTGTTGCTGCAGCTTCTTTGTGTTTAATGCACAGGGGTTGAATTGGCTCTGAAGAAACACAGCCCAGAGCAGCCTTTTCTTCCCTAGTAGAAATTACTCTGTGGGAGTCAGCTTCTGAATCAGCAAACAGTTGGTTATGTTCCATATTTGCCCTCTGAGCTAAAATCAGTAGTTTGCTGGAGGGAATACAGGTGCTTACACACCAATTAATACGGCAAATTGGGATCCTGGCTGGTATCTTGAGAGCCTGGGAGACCTACCCTTTCCAGAGACTGTGATTCTGGACCCCTCTCCTCATGGACATATGGTGGAGCATATGGATGGCCCCGAGATGCGCTAGATTCTGTTGGAATGCTGCTGTCTGCACATACGTACTTGTCATTTTACTTACCAGATGATGTGAGTTCAGATTCGCAGCTCCACTAGGATGCCTGACTTGAATTTGTCACTCTGATACTTCCAGCTGTGGTCTTCAGCTGAATTAGTAGTTGGTGGCAGGAGTAAATGGGCTGTTAGTAATAATTTACCTTAGCTACACTGGTGGGGTTTGTCATATCCACTGAGATAATGTCCATATTCTCTTCATGTGCTGTTTTGAAATCATATGTAAATTGGCAAAAGAATGAATTCTGCAGTACCATTATGGATTTATCTGTTTGTCAGGGCTTTAATTATGCTGCCACTTACAGAAGGTAGAAGGCTGCCTTCACAAAATCAACATTCAGGTTTATGGTTGTAAAGCTCACAACTAAGGTTCACTGCAGACGTTATTTTGAAAGCTGGACTCAGTAAAAGGAGTTAATTGCAAATAAATTACCTTTGTAAAGACTACCTGTTGTATTTATCTGAAAGGCACGTTCCCATGTTTTTGCTTTATTTGACCAATAATGTGCATTAGAAGAGTATTAATCTTCACAATCCAAAGGCCACTGTAATGTATGCAAATACTTTGCCCGATGTCAAAGAGTTGTTTTCTTATGTCTTCAATCCACATGGACCTGCCCTGCTTTTCCATGTTTTTCACATTTATCATTCCTGAGACTTAGTACAGTACTTGAGTTCATGCTTAATTTTAAGCATTTGCATAAACTTTGCTCATTTGCCCCAAGCCTATTGACTCGGTTGCATAAATTCTGGTGGAGAGGCAAGGTGTAGGTAAGATACTCCACATTGCATGCTGTAGCTGCATACAAGATCTATAGTGTCAGCAGCACAGGGAACTATCAGGCTGGTACTCTGCAAAAAAGACAGCCCATCATGGCAATGGTTGGTTTAAGGATGGAAGACTGGAAAGGTTGTAGGAATTTCTATCCAAAACCTTGTTTGAACTGAGTGGTGAATGTATATGAGATAAATGGAACACCAGATCATACAGGGAAAAATTTGTTACTGTGGGAAGGCTAAATCAGTTTTAGGATTGTGTCATGTTTTCTACTTTTTTAAGGTGGGTAGGTTCACTTGCTGTCTTCAGGTTGTGTGTTTGTGTGCCCTTATAGATATTTGATGAATAGGAATAAATTCCAGTGTAAAGCTAAAGCTTAAATGTACTTGTATATGCCTTGTTGAATCTGAGCAACTAGTGTAGCATCCTTAGATAGAGAAGCAGCTCCTGATGAACACTTTCCTTATTGTCGCTGATGCTAATGCCAGAATACTGTGGAGAATCTAATCCCTAGAGTGCTGCATTGCCGTGTCTTTGCTCCAAGGAAAATGAACTCCCTGCATTGATTTATAGTTTTCTCTCAGTTTTTCATCACAATGTTACCCAGCTTAATGGCAGATGGAGCTGATTTGTCTTACTTCCCATTGAAGTGGCATGGAGGCACACGAGCCTTCAATCTCAGTTCAAACATCAGTTCTACTGCTTGCATGAAGCCCTTGGCATGTGTTAACATCTGCTGTGAGGGACTTGGGGTTAGCAGATCCCAAAGTTATGCAAGGACCCAAGACACAAGACTCCTAATGGTGACATTTTACCATGTGGGAACAATTCAGTGTCATTCCCAGTTATTTTACTCTCCAGCTTTAAAGTGGTATTTTCCCCTCTATTTTCCACAATTAGTTGAGCTTTATCTTATAGGGTGATCTGAGTTAATCTTGTCAGACTATCTTCTCACATAGTACTGAGTTATCAGCACTGGAAGGTTGTACCATGCCATGCTCTCTAGTTAAGGTTTCTTGGCCCAGTTGGTAGCGCCTGGTAAACACTAGTAGTGTAGTAGTAGTGCTGTAACTAACTCACATGGTACTGGTAACACCACCGATGGGTCATGTGTTCAGCAACTACTGTTTTCTCTGCCTATTTAACTCCAGCGTAGTCAGCAGAGTTATTCCCAGGAGTTCAGATTCATGCTCTGAATTTTTTCACAGCTGTAGCTTCCATGGGTGACCTCTCTGTGCCCCAGTGAGATTGACATCCAGAGGAGCCAGAAGAAAGAGCTCCCACCTTTAAAAGCTCTGGCTGTTCACAGCAGCCTCATTTACACACACAGGCAAAGGGATTTGCATTGCTAGCAGCGTGCCAGGATGGCAGCAGATTAATCCTGCACTGGGACCATCTATCTATTAACTTAGTGCCACAGAAAATTCTCAAGTAACATATAAGAGTTGATAGGACTTTCTGAAGGCAAAAGAATTTGAAGATTTAGCTGACACACTTTGTCCTTTCCCTAAATGTTGCTATTTTGCCTGAGGATTACCTAACGCATTAGTTCAATGTTCAGACAAGAATGTCAAACAACATATTAGACAAAGAAAACCACAGCCTCTCAAAGATTCCCAATTTCAAGTCACACTTCTGCTGAATAACAGTCCTTCTGCCTCAAGTCTGATGTATTTCTTTCAACCTGTTTGTGAGCCAACTCCTGCTGGGTTGCGAGTAGCGATTTCTGTCTCCCCTCTCATCATGGCACAACCCTAGAGCAAAGCTTTACCTTTGCATTTCAAATCCTACAAAGGCAGAAGGGTTTTTTTGTTGTTAAGTGGGGATGAGATAACATTACTGTAAATTCAGCAAGGATTTTGTTTTCTCTCAAGACAGCTGAACCTGGCTATAATATTTATCAGGGGGATCATTTGGTGCAGAGGATAGAGCACTTGACTGGTGCCCAGAAGAGCTGAGTCCTAGTTCTGCTCTGTCATTCACATGGTGGATGCTGTCACAAATTACATCTGATGGCACATTGCACTTGTCTTCTTATTTTTTCTTCTTGTTTGGATTAGGAATTGAGGTGGAAGAAGGAGACAGGAATTCTTGCCAACATTATATTGTACATTAATTATAGCATTGTCCTGTGTTGTCCCAACATAGGATACAGACCCAAATTCAGAGCCATTTTTATGTATTGAAGAAAATTCACAACAATCATTATGGTAGTAGACGCTGCTTTGAGAATATTCTTAATTATACGCCTGACTCCAGAAATGTACTAAGTCTTTAAATATTC